>SKCR01046890.1:0-105317 GCA_019454045.1 Zanthoxylum bungeanum | reverse complement strand
AAATTAGATTTTAATTCGGGCAAACGAGTTAATTTAGAATTAATTCGTTAGCGACGTAAATAATAATTTCGCCAGGCGCAATTATTTATTTAAATTCGATTGAATTAACATCGCGACGTAAGCTCGGTATTTCGGAAATATCGAACCCGAACGCGTGAGTGCACGGGGGCCCACTTTCATTTGGAAACGTGTGGGGCCTACATGACACATGTCATTCTAATGCATTGCATGTAGATAGTGTACAATGCACTCAATGTTATTGCATGGAAATTGAGTGTTTGACACTCTAAGCCATTGCATGTTTTGTGTCATAATTTTATTATTAATTTAATAAATATTATGGCATAAATATAAATTGATTTTTGGTAAATCATTTTTAACTTAACACAATTTTTCATCTCTCACATTTTTCTCTCTTCCTCTCACGCCCAAAACAGAATTTTGGGACTGGTTTTGAACCAGAAAAACGTGACACTAAAGGGAAGCAAGGGTTGGGTTTTCATGGTGAAAACCGCAAGTGCTAGCACACTACGAGTCTTGCGAAGGTGGTAGGGAGGTTCACCCATGAGGCGGGACTCATCCGACGGAGTTTGGAGCTTCGTTTTGAGACCCGAAACTGCCAAGACAGTGAACATGGACTGGTTGCAGTGGCGTGAGCAAGGCAGTACGTTTTTGGCCTTGATTCATCTTCAAATTGACATAACCGATCAATGTGAGTATTCCGCTACCTCCATTGATGTATTCATGCATTATTTCATGTCTTGATTTGATCTTGGGACCTTAGAATAAACCAACAAAATCAAGGTAGGTGTGTATAGTCTTAACCTGAGACTTACATCGCTAATACTTGCGATAATCGGTAGACTTTGGTCTTGGTGGTACAGGGCTTTAACCGGTTCTGCGTACACCACTTCTGGGTTTATCAGAGAGTCGTAGTGTATTGGGTGTGATGTCAAGACAGAAGTATCACTCCAGTCATAGTGGAGATGATGTCACGCAGGATACGGTATTAGTGCTCTTAAGTGCTGGCCGGCCATCGGGATATTATGACAAGGTCATGTATATCCGATTATAGAGACTAGTTACCAGACATCCGACATGTGTTTCGGACGGGGCAGACACTTATCCAGCCCCAGCCCTAGCACGTGACTATCTGATACTGGGCTGATATACACAATACTACGGTATACTACGCTTGATACAGATCTATATATTCCTTTAAGAATATTTCTGGAGAATTGGGTAGGCATGGCGCTTTGCTAGAAGCCAACCTTGTCTTGTAAATCGGTATAAACGTAGTACGAGGTACTTACGTGTTCGGATAGTCCGACGACCGTATTTACTGCCAACATATCCGGAGATCTCATGGGTCGCTTCCCGAAGATTCACCGATGACGTATAACTCGCACTTAATTAATCTGGGATTAATTAGAAGAGAGAGAAAATTAATCTGGGATTAATCACGGAGATATTTTATCTGGGATAAAATATTAATTAAAGAGAGAGAACGATTAATTTGGAATTAATCGATAAAATAATATATTTGATACATTATTAGAAATTGGATTTTGACGCGGAATTGAAATTAGATTTTAATTCGGGCGAACGAATTAATTTAGAATTAATTCATTAGCGACGTGAATAGGGATTTCGCTAGGCGTAATCATTTAATTACGACGCGATGGAAAATTCGTTAATTTGGAATTAGCGAACCCGAGCCCAGGATTATTTGCGAGCGCATTCGCATTTAGAATTCGAGTGCGGCACGCAAGTCAAATCAAGCGTCAAATCGCTAGTCACATCAACCGTCAAATCACATGTCACTTTGAGTGATGTGACAATTGGATTGATTGATTTGAGTGATTGATGTGAATAGTGATATAGTTGTTGGAAAAGCATTATAGACTTTTGCTTTTTGACTTTTGATATATATGAAAATGATTTATATATTTGTTTTGTTTTTTGGAAAATAAAATAAATATATAAACTAAAATCATTTTCTCTCTCTCTCACCACTCTCACGCACTTCTATTCCCTCTCTTTCTCTTCCTCTCCTTCACGGTTTTGGAACCAATTCTTCTTCCTCAAAATCTTCTGGTTTGACCGAATTTTTGAGAAGCAAATGAAGAAGAGTAGTGCTAGCACACACAGGGTTATACATAGGTGATAGGGAAACAAATTTATGAGCTTGGAATTATTTTTGATGCTTGAAGCTTGGAGCTTCCATGGTGTTCATCAATGGCCGATTCTTGGAGGGACAAAAACCAGTAAAACCGCACAGCCCACTGCAAGGAAGAGCTGCTGCCGTGACTTTGAGGGAGGCTTGAAGGTTTTTTTTCTTCGCATCTCAAACCCATCAATGTGAGTATGTATTCCGCCTTACTCCTTTGTGTATTCATGCGTTTTAGTCCTTAATAGTTAAACATAAGTCCAATGATGAAATTGTTTGCTTTAGGGTGAAATTTTGGAAACAATAAGTTCTTGATGTACTTTTATCTGATACTTTGAGTAGTTGATCTATGTTAGACTCGTAAGCACTTAATTATAGGTTTTTTGCAGTGAAAACCTAAGTAGTTGGCAAAGTGACAAGTTGAATAAATTGCAAGTCGATGAATGACCGTTTGCTCAGATGTCTATCCTGATTTGATTGTGTTATGATGTGTGGTATGGTTGAAAATAAAAGAAAAGTCTCTAAAGAAAAAAATTAAACCACTTATAACCGATAAGCGTGAAACTACCCATGGACGAGTATTAGGACCACCATTAGGAGAAATGCTACCTTAAAGGGTTGGTGTGTTGAAAAAAAAGAGACAAATTTTTGAGATATCTAGGTTGGTTTGACCCATCGATCCCAATTTTTGAAACGAAATCATTGAGTTGGCTTACCTAGGAATCAAGCTGTAAATGAACATTTACACACACACAATGTGAGTCTGGCTTAGATGATTTATTCAAAGACTTGGCTTTGAGTTGCATTGAGTGTTTAGAATGTTTTCTGGTTTCATTACTAGGCATTCTTTGAGGACAATAATATGTGTAACTATTGGGACTATTTCATAGCCCGTAATTTAGTATGTCGATACGGAAAGCCACATCACATATTGACGAAAAATGGTGTCGAATTTCATAAAGATTGCACATTTAGAAACCGGAGAATCGGAAGACATGATCCCAAAAGAATGGGGTTGCTTTCACAAAGGCGTAATCCACCTTAACCCAGTGCAGGTAGCGAAGAGCAGAAAGCTAACCATGTCTGGGGACGACCAGTCTACCACCCCGCGAATAAGGGACACTACGGGATCTTAAGCCATTAGACCAAGAGAACTGAGCAATCACCAGAGTAGAATAGACAAGAGGATGTTGGGGTTGGTGCTCAGAGCGCCAATTCCCGGTTGTATTTCTGTTGAATACTTCTGTAAAACATTATTATTATGAATAATATATGCAGTTTCTATAATATAATCTATCTTTTTATATGGTAAAGACGTAATGACCCTAGAATGATTAGTCATGATACAGTTGCAAAAGCGTCACAACGGACATTGAGATGTATCATGACGTTGTCATTCTTAGACAGTTCCTGGTCAAGGTTTACACTACTTGGTCAGTATAGTAAACCCATTGAGACCGGTACATGTCGTATACTGGAATATATGATTCCAATGGTTTCTCAATGAACCATTAGTCTTGGAGACTAGTATAGACGTGTAGGTGTTTATAGCGGATAAACACTGAACGACTTACCGAAGATTCTTAATTGATGGTACACACCAGCGTCAATAAGAATCTTCTTGGTTGAGTAGCACTTGTGATTCTTAGACTTGAGATGCCATTGTGGGCACATGAGACATCTTCTACACTTAGACGGAAGTCACGTCACCGATCTATTTAGATCAGACCTCCGCTTGTTCGTTGGGTGTAGACAGATCCTCAGGGTGTCCTATGTGTATCAAGATAGGATCCGTCAGTTCTGTGTATCAGAGCATAGGTAGTCCATATGATTAGCAATCAGATAAAACCATGGGCCCGTGGTAAAGTTTAGAAGCTAGTTCTAAACATTCTCTTAGAGATTGCAAATAGAATAGTCGACTGGATAATCCCGATAGAGATTTGACGTTTACATCTATATCTCTGGGATTTATCCGGATACCTGTGATGGAGGAATTATCATTTGCCATGACCTCGACCTGTATGGTTCAGCGAGATTATCCGTGATCGTCATAATCTACTGGTGGATAGATTATGGACACGAAATTTGATTTCGTGACGGATATACCTGAATCTAGAGAGTCTCAATAATGAAACATACTCGTAGAGCACTAGAGCAACATTAATAAATAATATTGATTATTTATAAAGTCGTTTAAAGGTTAAACGCAAGATACATGTTAAAGAGACTAGATAGTCATTTACTTAATTATTGTGTATTTACATTTAATACTTGATTAATTTAAATACACATTAATTAATAGTCAAAATGAGTTATTTGACTTATATCCTAAATGAATATATGTTTTTAATATTTAATGTAATATTATACATATATTTAATATATTTGTATTTGATTAATTAATTAATTTAATTGTTAAATGATTAAATTAATTAAAATATAAATATCTTACATTAGGATATTTAAAGTAAATGATGTTAGTTGCAATTGTTGACTTAAATAAATATCTATAAAGTAGTTTTAGATATTTTAATTAAGATAACAAATGCATTTGAAATGAATTTGAAATGAATAATTTGGTATATACTTGTTACAAATTTCGGCCAAGGCTTATATGCACAAGTATATATTTTTTTCATTTGCTTTTCATTTGGTTAACCTAATACACTTTAAACAAAAAGAAACTCCATTGAAGAGACTTAAAGGAAGCTTGAGAAAGAAAGAAAGATCAAAGAAAAGCTTGATTTTAGTAAGTTTTTTCCAACTTGCTATAAGTAAGGAAATTGTTCCTTAAGATATAGGCTTTAATATATGATATCCTTAGGTTATTTCTTTCTTTGTTCCTTGTGGTTTTTGTTGATGGAAGTTTTGATGGAGGTGTAAAGCATGTGTGATGAAGGAAGTGTATGACTATTGTAGTAATAAGCTTTCTTTTAAGGTTTTGGAAACCATGTTGCTAATCTAGAGTTATTGACCCACTCTTAAATGACCTAGATTTGATCTTGAGTTGTTTCATTGTGTTGAGACTTGGATTGGATGGAAGAATGATGATTGAAGTAATTGATTTAATGTATTTGATCTAATTTGTCCAATTTGTGGAAATTGAAAAATTAGGGTTCATTACTAATTCCAAATTTGGGATTTTTCTATATGTTGTGTATTTGTGTGTTTATATGATGCATATAAAGTTTCATGTTCATTGGATTACATCTTGATGTGTTTTGAAGCATGAAATGACAAAGTGCACCAATGGCACCATTGTGGTGCTCTCGGCCTTGGTGAGTAATTTTGGGGATTTTGGTTGTTTTGGTGTTTTGATGTTTTGAACATGCTAAGTTCATCTTAGAAATGATTTAGAATCATTAAAAATTGATTAGATCAATTTCGGACTAAAATGGACAAAATACCAAAGTAAGGGTAATTTGGTAAATTCACTTAAATATGATTTATTGAATTTTATTTCATAATTTGATTATTGGAATATTAAATAAATATGCTTATTTAATTAATCCGAGAAAAAGTTTTGAAATCTGAAAATCGGATTTTCACCGCTTCCGCTGCGTTACCAGATTAACCCCTCAAAACCCCTACAAAATGGTATCAGAGCGAGTCTGATTCTAGGCCACCTAATATGATTAGCCTTCATTGAATCAATGTTTAATCATGTTTTCTTGACTTTATGCATGCTTATTAGGATCTAAATTGGTTAGATTTAGGGTGTATGACACTTAGCGGAAAATCCCTAATTAATAAGGTTTGAATGTAATTATGTATTTGATGCATGTTATATGGTCCGTCTTGTCAATACGGTTTATGAATACTTCTTTGTGACTACATCTGAGACCGTGCCTCTGCTGTGAGGATGTAGCCGATAAAGATTTATTTATACCGGATGTATATCAGATACTAGGTAAATTCAAGTAAAAGCGGAATTCTGAACGTGCCCTAGCTGTCAGGATTACGTAAGTAACTTGAGTTTATCATTGACGAGTTTAACCTTGGTACGTCTCCTTGTGGGCCTGCCTTCGCAGCGACAACGAGAAACGGCCAGGACCGGATACTTAGGAGTCATTAGTGAATGATTGACAAATGAGTTGTCTACCTGATGAATATACGTAGGCGAGACCGTACCTCTGCTGTGAGCCGAAATATATTCACGGGATCCACTTTTCACTATTAATATTTAATTTAATTATTAAATATTTGTATTCTGTTTTGGGATTACAGTATTGCATGATTTAGTGGGAGGGGCATATTAGATTAAAAATCCATGATCTAGTTTATGCTTTTGATATTATATGAAACTGCTTTATTTCCGCTAACCATTTTTCGTGATCTATATGATAGATTGGCGATGGCGGCACAATCCACAAATCAGTTTGCGCGTATGCTTGATGCGAACAAACTGAAAGGCGCTGAGAACTTTGCAGACTGGGAATTGCATTTGAGGATTATCCTCGATTCCGAAAAGTTGGGTTATGTTCTTGAGGGTCTGTTGCCCCTTGCAGTGGGTGCGAATGCTTCGGAGGAGGAACGCCAAGTTTTTGAAACTTGGAAGGATGATGATTTAAGGGTTAAATCATACATCCTTAGTTCACTGTCTCCGAAACTCAAGCAACAGTACTATGGTATGCTAGATTCCTATAGTATGATGACGCGATTGAGACAATCGTTTGAGAACCAGGAACAAGTGATTGTTCTCAAAGTCGCCATGGAACTGTTCCATGCGCGTCTGGATGAGGGGCGGAGTGTTAGCCCACATGTTCTTCAGATGATCGATTTGATCGATCAATTGAGGCAACATAATCTCATCCTGAATGACATTCTCGATAGGAGTGTCATTCTTGGTTCACTACCAGCTTCATTTCGCCAGTTCGTGATGTACTTCAACTTGCACGGGACTGTCTGTACCTACCAGGAGCTACATAGGATGTTGCTCACGGCAGAAGAGGACCTTAAGAAGGGAGTACCGACTCGCCCTCCTAGAACTACTTCTCTTTCGGCTTCTTCCGAAGGATGGTCCAAATGAAAGAACAAGAAAGGCAAGAAGAAGAAGAAGGCTTTTGGTCCTCAACAACAGGCGAAGATTGCAAAGCCCAAAAGGGCTTCTGAAGACAAATGCCACCACTGCGGCAAATTCGGGCACTGGAAAAGGAACTGTCCTGATTACATTGCCCAAGTGAGAAGAGACAGAGCTTCTACATCAGGTACTTTTATTTTTCCAGTTATTGATTTATCTTTGGCTTGTGAAGCCGTTACATCCAGCTGGATTTTAGATTCTGCTTGTCCCATTCACATTTGCAATTCATTGCAGGTGCTGAAGGAAAGTAGGAAACTGAAGCCTGGAGAGATGCAGTTGCGATTCGGGAGTGGAGACTCTTTGGATGCAGTTGCAGTGGGAGTATGCGAGATCTCATTGCCGAATGGGACACTTTTGTTATATGACTGTCATTTTGTACCGGGATGTGTCGCAAATATTATATCACTTTTTGTATTAGATACAGAAGGCTTTTGTATTAATATTAAGAATAGTTCTTTGTATTTATATGATAAAAATAATATTCAGATCCTTTGTTGTCCAAACCAGCATGGTCATTATACATTGCAAACTTCAAAAGATATATTAAATACTGGAGTTAATAAACGTAGTTTACCTGTAATTAATAATACTGAACTTTGGCATATGAGACTTGGTCACATTGGCGTTAAACGCCTTACCCAATTTTTTAGGAATGGTTTGATATCAGCTCTTACCATTGCATCATATCCAACTTGTGAATCCTGTATTCAGGGTAAGATGACCAAAACCCCATTTTCTGGTGTTGGACACCGCTCCATTAACTTACTGGAACTCGTACATTCTGATGTATATGGTCCACTAAGTCAAACTGCTCACAGTGGTTATTCATACTTCGTTACCTTTACCGATGATTTGTCACGGTACGGTTATATGTATTTGATGCGACATAAATCGGAAACCTTTGAAAAGTTCAAAGAGTTCCGAAATGAAGTAGAAAAACAAACTGGTAAATATATTAAATGCCTTTGATCAGATCGAGGCGGTGAATATATGAGTGGTGAGTTCATGGATTATATGAAGGAGAATGGGATTCTCGCTCAATATACTCCTCCAGGTACACCACAGCACAATGGTGTATCTGAAAGGAGAAATCAGACTTTATTTGATATGGTCCGATCGATGTTGAGTTTTACATATTTGCCCTATTACTTATGGGGTTACTCTCTCTTAACAACCACACATCTTTTGAATAAGATTCCTTCAAAGGCTGTTCCTATGACACCGTATCAGATATGGTTCGGTAGGAGACCAAATCTTAATTATATTAAGGTTTGGGGTTGTCCTGCCTATGTCAGGGTGACTCAGCAAGATAAGCTTTCGCCTCGAGGGCAAAAGTTTAGGTTTGTTGGATATCCTTCGAATACGAGGGGATATATGTTCTATGATACCGAGCATCGAAATGTGTTCGTAGCTCGCTTCGTAAAATTTCTAGAAGTATAATTTTTGTCAGAAGGTGGTAATCATAGACAGGTTGAGCTTGATGAAGTCCAACCTGAAAACAACGAGCCAACGGAGGAACCTGAAGTTCAAGTAGATGAAGGACCTTCAACACACACACTCCGTAGGTCAGAAAGGGTATCTAGACCTCCTGAACGCTTGTATTTGATACAAGAAAAGAGTCTTGATGTTCGCTTAGTTGAAGAGACAGATCTTTTCACCTATAGAGAATCGATGTTGGACATCGACTCCGTGAAATGGCAAAGTGCCATGAAATCCGAGATAGACTCAATGCATGAAAATCAAGTTTGGGACTTGATTCTCCTTCCCGAATGAATTGTTCTTATCGGTTGTAAATGGGTTTACAAAAGGAAGCGCGGGCCTGACGGTAAGGTTGAAACTTACAAGTCCCGACTGGTAGCAAAAGGTTACACGCAGCGACCTGGCGTCGACTACGATGAAACTTTTTCGCCGGTAGCAATGCTTAAGTCTATCCGGATTTTGCTTTCTATAGCTGCGTATCATGACTACGAGATTTGGCAAATGGATGTCAAAACGGCTTTTCTAAATGGATTTCTTGAAGAAAGAAATCTATATGGAACAGCCGGAAGGTTTCGCATCCAGCGAAACCTCGGGTATGGTATGTAAGTTTAAGAAGTCCATTTATGGACTTAAACAAGCTTCACGAAGTTGGAATCTT
The DNA here is from genome assembly GCA_019454045.1 of Zanthoxylum bungeanum. NCBI lineage: Eukaryota > Viridiplantae > Streptophyta > Magnoliopsida > Sapindales > Rutaceae > Zanthoxylum > Zanthoxylum bungeanum. Next base: position 95,930 of record SKCR01046890.1, on the reverse strand, counting down.
CGATTCGATGAGATTATTAGATCGTCTAGTTTTCTCAAGAATTCAGAAGAATCCTGTGTGTATCAGAAGGACAGTGGGAGCATGGTCGTATTTTTAGTCCTATATGTTGATGACATCCTAATCATTGGGAATGATTTAGGTATGTTACAAGGCGTCAAAGCGTACCTCTATAAGAATTTCTCCATGAAGGACCTGGGAGAAGCTTCCTATCTTTCAGGGATAAAACTCTATAGAGATAGACAAATGAGGCTGATTGGGTTATCCCAATCAACGTACGTAGATAAGATCTTGGAACGGTATAGCTTTGGTAACTGTAAGACAGCAAACATACCGTTCAGACATGGGATTCATCTTTCCAAGAAGATGTGTCCACAAACAGAATATGAGAAGGTTAGAATGTCTAACCAACCTTATGCTTAATGTTTGGGTAGCATAATGTATGCCATGTTATGTACGAGGCCTAATATCAGTTTCGCTGTTAGCGTAACTAGTCGATATCAGTCCAATCCAGGTAATGACCATTGGATGGCCATTAAACATATCCTAAAGTATCTTAAAGGTACTAAGGATAAGTTAATAGTTTATGAAGGAAACGAACTGCAGGTTAATGGGTATACAGACTCCGATTTCCAATCGGATCCCGATGATAGAAAGTCTACATCTGGATTTGTCTTTACCCTTAACGGAGGTGCAGTTTGTTGGAAGAGTTCCAAACAGGGATCGACAGCTGATTCCACCACTGAGGCGGAATATATTGCAGCTTCTGAAGCCGCAAAAGAGGCTGTGTGGATAAAGAACTTTATCACAGAATTGGGAGTTGTCCCAAGTATCGATAATGCGATTCCGTTATACTGTGATAATACTGGAGCCATTACGCAAGCAAATGAACCGAGGGCGCATCAGAAGTCGAAGCATGTGGAACGCAAGTACCACATCATTCGAGAGATCATGTCGCGAGGGGATATCGTCGTGTGCAAGGTACCGAGTGAAGATAATGTAGCAGACCCGCTGACGAAGGCCATGTTGGTTACTATAATTAGTCCCAAGGAAAGATTAAGCAATAGAAATACAATAATCATACATGCAAAGCTTGAAGGATGGCGGAAACATACTTACAAAGCTATGTGACGAAAATGGTGATGAGGATCCTTGAGCCTCCAAGGATGAAGTTTCGGCCAAGCAAGAAGATGGAGAGAAGCTTCAAATCTTTGAGTATTCCAAGCTCCAAATGCGTTTCCCTATCACCTCTTTTGTTCCTTGCTTGTGCTAGCAAAAATGGAGAATGAGAAAACAATTTTCTGCCTTTGTATATGCAGCTCACGGCGTGAGCAAGAGAGAAAGAAGAGGAGAGTGTTTCACTTTTAATTTTGTTCCCTTTGCATGCCAAAAACGTGAGAGACAAAGGAAATGAAAAGTGATATGATATCTAATACCAAAAGAATTTTTTAATGCAAAAAATCCTTCAAAACCGTGCATGGCTTTCCCTCCAAAATGAAATCCATCATTTGCCATCATTACCACACTTTGAGATTAGAGACAATGTATCATCCCTCAAAGGTGACTAGATACATCCACCATCTATTCGTATTAAGTAATGAGATATCGCGATGTGATTTGCGGATATCACTCGATTCAAAATACGAATGTGTCCGCAAACACTTTCAGGCTCGGTTTCGTTAATTCCGAATTAACGAATTTCCGTCGCGACGTGAATTAAATAATTACGCCTTGCGAAATTACTATTCAGTTCGCTAATGAATTAATTCTAAATTAATTCGTTTGCCCGAATTAAAATCCGATTTTAATTCTGCGTCGAAATCTAATTTCGTTTAATAATATATCGAATATATTATTTTATCGATTAATTCCAAATTAATCGATCTCTCTCTCTCTCCTAATAAGGCATTTTATCCAAGATAAAGTTTCTCCGCAATTAATCCAAGATTAATAAGGTTCGAATCAAACGTCATAGGTGAATCTTCAGGAAGCGACCCAAGAGATCTCCGGATATGTTGGCAGTAAATACGGTCGTTGGATAATCCAAACACGTACGTACCTCGTACTACGTCTTTACCGATTCACAAGACAAGGTTGGCTTCTAGCAAAGCGCCATGCCTACCCAATTCTCCAGAAATATTCTTACTGGAATATAAGATCTTAATCAAGCGTAGTATACCGCAATATCGCGTATATCTGTTAGACATTATGTCCCATAGCGTCACTGTTTGTAAATGATATTGTATTATTGTACAAAATTAACTATGTGATAATGAAATTGCCTTTTGCCGTTTTGTAATATTATTTACTTTGATATATAAATGGCGAAAGTCCATATGATTAATACCGGATTGAGATGATATGAGACAGTATCAATCCATAAAGGTTTAATCATTAAATATCCCTAGTCGGAGTATTATCGAGATCGGACATCGATAATGCGGAATAGACTAGTATTGCGCTTGTGCACGTTGTGAGGGCACAACGGCATAGTTCTCATATATTTAAGTATTGGATACTTATGCAAGTGCGATAGGAGGTTGTGTTTTACCGATGGTACGGAAAATAGCTTCGCTCTGGATAGACCCCGCGGAATCCTATTGGTAGTATGTCTGCGTGTCTATGGGAGGCCGCATCAGGGTAGGTGTATATGGTCTTAACCTGAGACTTACATCGCTAGTACTTGCGACAATCGGTAAACTTTGGTTTTGGTGGTTGGGGACCTTAACCGGTTCTGTGTACACCTCTTCTGGGTTTATCGAGAATCGTAGTGTACTGGATGTGATGTCGAGATGGAAGTATCACTTCAGACATATGGAGGTGATGATCACGCAGGACACAGAACTAGTACTCTATAAAAGGTTGCAACCGTCGGGACAATATGACCAGGTCAGGATTGTCCGATTTAAAGAGACTAGTTGCTTGATGTCCGATATATGTTTCGTACGGGGCAGACAAATTTCCATCCCTAGGCCTAACATGTGATCATCCGATACTGGTTCGATATACGCAATACTACGGTATACTACGCTTGATATAGATCTTATATTCCTATAAGAATATTTCTGGAGAATTGGGTAGGCATGGCGCTTTGCTAGAAGCCAACCTTGTCTTGTGAATCGGTAAAAACGTAGTACGAGGTACGTACGTGTTCGGATAATCCGACGACCGTATTTATTGCCAACATATCCGGAGATCTCTTGGGTCGCTTCCCGAAGATTCACCAATGACGTATGATTCAAACTCGATTAATCTTGGATTAATTACGGAGAGACTTTATCTTGGATAATGTACTATACATAGAGAGAGAACGATTAATTTGGAATTAATCGTAAAATTATTATATTCGATATAATAATCGAAATTCGATTTCGACGCGAAATTAAAATTAGATTTTAATTCGGGCAAACGAGTTAATTTAGAATTAATTCGTTAGCGACGTAAATAATAATTTAGCTAGGCGCAATTATTTATTTAAATTCGATTTAATTAACGTCATTGCATGATTTGTGTCATAAGTTTATTATTAATTTAATAAATATTATGGCATAAATATAAATTGATTTTTTGTAACAAAAATCAATTCAACTCTCCTCTCTCTCACATTGCCGAAACTACATGCAGTTTTGGGCTCTCCATTTCTTCATTTTTGTGGCAAGATTTGAAGAAGTTGTGCATTCAAAATCACAACAAAGGCTAGCACCTTCAAGGGATCATACATAGGTGATATGGGAAACTAATCCTTGAGCTTGGGAGGATCAAACAAAGCTTGGAGCTGCACTTTCCACCTTGGCCGAATTCATCACTGCACAAAGGAGAAGTTTTCATTTCATCAACGCATCCGCATTCCGATTTTTTGTGAGTATGATTCCGCCATACTTCAATATTGTTCATTCATTTATATATATTTTGTTTGCTCTTGTTGATCTTGGGGCTTGGTAATAGAAACCAACAATGGTATTTGAGCTTAAAGAGCATGCAAATATATTAGGATGTTATTTGGGGAAAATTGTATGAAGCATGATTTGATGAGTTTGCTTGATTAAATATGCTTAGATGTATGTTATTTAGATTATACATCATCAATTTCATGGAAAATAAATTGGATTAATATTTCCAACCCAAATGAGGCTTGGCCGAATACATGCAAGCATATGGACTAGATGATTTTTAATTTAAAGACATTAGATGACTTGAAACAATATGGAATGATGATTTGTAACTCGATTGGATTGAAAACGAAATCGGAACCATTTTAATCACCTTGGCCGAATGCTTGATGGAGGATTAGGGACTTGATTTTTTGATTAAATAATGTTGGACATATATTTAAGATAAAAATATGATTAATGGATTAATTTGATATTTTGGGAATATTGATTTAAAGAATTAATCATGATAATACACTTTAATTAATTAAGTTATAAAATTTGGAATTTTAAAATTTGGTTAGTTGGGCTTAATTTTGAATTGGGCCTAAAACTATTATATTTGGACAAAATGGGCTTGGATGGGCCAAGTAGATTTGGACCATTTGGATTGGATCCAAAATGGGCCTAAATCACACCATTTAAGCCCAAATATAATAAATGGGCTTTTATGTTTAATTGGGCCTTATGGGCTTGATATTGATTTTATGGCATATGAGGGTGGTTCCTTATTGGGCTTGGTAATTGGGTTTGACCCATACATTGACCAAAACCCAAGCCTAAAGAAATCAATTGAAAGCCCATCGGACTTTAATTAAACGGACATTAGATGTTAGTTGGGCTTTGAGACCCGATTGTATTAGATTTGGAATCTAAGTTATAAAAGCACAATAAAAGTGTAAATATTTAATTTAGAATTAAATAATAGGATTAGTATTGAATACGACTTAAATTGGATTTAACGAGTAGTTCGATATAATTCGTGATGAATCATACTATAAGTATTTATTCTCAAATTGAGTTGGACTCGCGCAAATGCAAACAATTGTTTGAACATTGTATTGTCACCTAATTAAAGACTAATTAATTGGATTTGATTGGTTGTATAACATGCCTTGAATGAATGAATGTGGATGTGATGTATGAATAGTGTATATCGGATGGATATTAGAAGGGAAGGGTAATTTTAGAAATTATTGTAAATTTAGAATTATAAATTGGACCTGCGTGTCCAGCCTTTCTCTTATTGTCTCTTTGTATTCTCTTCTCACCTAATTCCCCTCAATGTAAATGAGGTTTCTCTTATTGTATTATGTAATTGGGTAAGAGTAGAATAGTGCTAGCGGGGAGAGGAAAGGGAGTGATTTGTTCTAGGAACAAGTTGTTGTTCATATCCATCCGTATATCGCTATTACTTTACTTTACGCGCTTTATGATGTTTTAGAAGCATGCTTAAGGGTGTATGATGATGAGACCTAACAAAGATAAATTAATTGGTTGCCAATTACGCGAAAAATCCCTCAAACAATATTAAGCGATTTTCCTTCCATTGAATGATTCTTGTTCAAGATCCGAAGTTGGCATTGGTTTGTTTGGCCAAAGTCAAGACCTTTGTCAATCAAGGATGTACTTGAATCATGAGAGTTTTGTTGCATATCGGTGTCTTGTCCAAATCGTGATTTTTATTGGCCAAAGTCAAGATCACTTTTTGTCCAATGACATTGATTACGAAACTTTCCTCGTCAATGGGTCCCGCTTAACTGGAATCATTAGGTTTGTTTTTGGCCAAAGCCAAGGCCTAGATGATTCGGAGGATAGGGTTAGGAAAATGTAATGGATACATTGACATTATACATATGTTTGGGACTTGGATGTCCACCTAACCGGATCTAGGAATTGGATGAGATCCAATTGATCATAGAGATCTACCTAAGTTAAATAGCATACAGCTTTTATTGGCCAAAGTCAAGGTTGTGTGTTATTTAACGGGATCCTAGCCCACTAGGAAATGCGATTTCCCGAGTTCTCCACAAGAGGGTTAGAGACTTGAAGAAAATAGTGGGAGGCTATTATTGAATTTGCAATTTCGTTCAGATACTTAGCCTTACGCGTCTTTCAAAATTATTTCGTCAATATTTTAATAATTAGTTGGACTAATATATTGTTATTTTGCTTGTAACAGTTTGACTGTACCCATAACATCGTTGACTTTATAGTTGGACTATAGTTGTCAAGATGACTGGCAAGGGTAATGTCCGCGACATAATCATGGGCGATAATGTCTTCAAAGGGACAAACTTTGCCGACTGGGAAATGAACCTCAAGATAGTGCTTGGGGCTGAGAGGGTGCTGTATACTATTCAGAGACCTCTCCCGCCTAAACCCACTGAGCCACTGGAGCTAGAGTTATGGAAGACTCATAATGACGATTGTGACCAAGCTCAGTCAGTTATGCTAGCTGCAATGACCCAGCATTTCAGACGCCAGAACAGGGACTTGGATCCCTATAACATGATGGCAGATTGCGTGATCTCCACCGCACCAACAAGCGGATGGAGAGGTATGAGCTAGTAAGGAAACTCTTCCGCTCCCGGATGACAGACGGCGCATCAGTTGAGGCCCATGGGACTCAAATGATCGCTGACATAGATGAGTTAGCCAAGATGGGCATTGTCTTGGAGGCAGAGTTGACGATTGATATGCTATTACAATCGCTACCCGATACTTGGAAACAAATCATCATCAACTATAAGTTGATGGACACTGACGACACTCTTGGAGAGTTGTTGTCCGTGCTGAAGGAGTCCGAAAAGGAACTCCTAAAGGGGAGCAAGCGCGAGGCGCATTATGCATCGACCTCTCATGCGCCAAGGGCTGGGGCCAAGGCAATTGGAGGTGCGAGAGAAGAAGAAGTTCAAGAACAAGGGCAAGGGCAAGTTGACAGTGGCTTCTAGGAAGCCAAAGGAAAATCTCGCGACATCTGCCTCAACTGCGACAAGAGGGGTCACTGGAAACGTGACTGCCGAATGGGCAAAGGGCAGAGGGAGTATATCAAGGCTGGCAAGGCTATCGCCTCTGGTATGTTTGTTATTGAGATAAATATGAATACTTCTAGTTTTAAAAATTGGATTTTTGATTATGGTTGTGGTGCTCATATTTGTGTACTGATGTGCAGGATCTGCAGGATAGCAGGGTGCTGGCATCGGGGGAGATGGATCTACGGGTCGGAAACGGAACACCAGTTGCTGTTTTGGCCGTAGGGACTTTTGTTTTAGAACTGCCCTCAGGGCATGTACTTAAACTTTTGAACTGTTATTTTGTACGTAGTTTAACTAGGAATATTATATATATCTGTATCCTTGTTAACCCAGCAGGGTTACACTTTTGTATTAGAAACACTGGGTGTTATTTATATAAAAATGATGCAGAAATTTGCACAGCTGTTGCAAATAACGGTCTTTATATTTTGAATATAAATGAATCTCCTAAAATGACAAACCAAACGGCTCAAAAGGAGTAATCTAAAAGATGAAGCTTATATGTGGCATTGTCGTCTAGGACACATCAACAAGACTCGCATCGACACTTTCGAAGAGTGGGGTACTTGGACAAATTTGATCCCAATTCATATGACGTCTGCGAATCTTGTCTTTTAGGCAAAATGCCTAAATCACCTTTTAGCGGTGGTAAAGGTGAACGTGCCACAGAACTGTTGGCTCTCGTTCATACTGACGTATGCGGACCCATGTCTAGCCAGGCTAGAGGTGGATTTCACTACTTCGTAACCTTCACAGATGATGATCTCGTTACGGTTATGTGTATCTTATGAGACACAAGTCGGAAACTTTTGAGAAATTCAAAGAGTTTCGACACGAAGTGGAGAAACAAACAGGGAAGAGTATTAAGACATTACGGTCAGACCGTGGTGGCGAATACTTAAGTTATGAGTTTCAAGATTACTTGAAAGAATATGGTATTCTTTCACAGTGGACTCCTCCTGGAACACCGCAATTAAACGGTGTGTGTCCGAACGAGGAAGAAACCGCACCTTGTTGGACATGGTAAGGTCAATGATGAGTCGCACTGAGCTACCAATATCCTTCTGGGGATACGCATTAAACAGTGCTATATATTATTTGAATAAGGTACCGTCGAAGTCTGTTGAACAGACTCCATATGAGATATGGACAGGAAGGAAACCAGGTTTCTCTTTCCTGAAGATTTGGGGATGCTGGGCATATGTTAAACGTTTGGAAGGTACCAAACTTGAACCCAAATCTGATAAATGCCTTTTCGTAGGATATCCTAGGGAAACCAAAGGATATTACTTCTATCACCCACAAGAGAACAAAGATTTGTTGCTCTACAAGCATTTTCCTTGAGAAGGATTTTATAAATGCAGTGGTAAGTGGGAGGAAAGTAGAACTCGATGAAGATCGAGTGATACTATTCCTGGCAATGAACTGTCAACGACGACGGAACAAGAACAGGACCGTCCGGGATGAGTCTGTACCACAAGGAACCGCGTAGGTCGGAGAGAGTCAGAACAGTACCTGAGAGATATGGGTTCCTGATCTCACCTCATGTAGATATATAATCTTATTGAGGATAATGAGCCGGCTACGTATGAGGAAGCGATACAAAATATCGATTCCGCTTTATGGCAAGAAGCCATGAAGTCCGAGATGGATTCCATGTACGCCAACCAAGTTTGGACACTGGTTGATGCACCAGAAGGCGTAAAACCTATTGGATGCAGATGGATCTTCAAGAAGAAGACCGACATGGATGGCAACGTACAAACGTACAAAGTTAGGCTTGTAGCGAAGGGGTATCGTCAACAATATGGTATTGATTATGACGAAACCTTCTCACCCGTTGCCATGATTAAATCCATTCGGATAATGCTTGCAAAGCTGCATATTTCGATTACGAGATATGGCAGATGGACGTTAAAACCGCTTTCCTTAACGGAAACCTTTTGGAGGATGTTTATATGCAACAGCCTGACGGTTTTATCGTACCTAGACTTGCAAACAAGGTTTGTAAGTTAAATCGATCCATTTATGGATTGAAGCAAGCATCACGGTCATGGAATCAGCGTTTGATGAGATCATAAAAGAATATGATTTCGTGCAAAACGCAGATGACCCTTGTGTATACAAGAAGGTTAGTGGGAGAGCACTTACTTTTATTGCACTTTATGTCGACGACGTATTGCTTATAGGCAATGACATTCCCATGCTAACGTCGGTGGTGAAAGCTTGGCTTTCATTAAAATTCTCCATGAAAGATCGGGAGAAGCAGCCTTTATTCTTGGAATAAAGATCTACCGGGATAGATCTAGAAAGAAAGCTACTTGGACTCTCACCAGAGTACATACATTGATAAAGTGTTGAAGCGATTCAACATGGAACAATCCAAGAGGGGATTGGTTCCAATGGTACGTGGTACCTCTCTGTCTAAGGACATGTGTCCTAAGACTCAGGAAGAGAGAGAGAGACAACATGAGTCGGATACCGTTCGCCTCGGCAGTCGGATCGATCATGTATGCCATGATATGTACACGACCTGATGTCTCATATGCTTTGAGAGCATGTGCAGTCGCTATCAGGCCGATCCAGGTGAAGGTCACTGGATAGCAGTTAAGAATATCCTTAAGTATCTTAAACGAACTAAGGATGCTTTCTTAATTTATGGAGGTGGAGAACTTGCGGTATCTGGGTATACCGATGCAAGTTTCCAAACCGACAAGGATGACTACAAGTCGCAATCCGGGTACATTTTTTGTTTGATAACGGAGCAGAGCAGTGAGAAATCTTCCAAGCAAGATACTGTTGCCGATTCAACAACAGAAGCGGAGTACATCGCTGAATCTGAAGCAGCAAAGGAGGCAGTTTGGATCCGAAAGTTCCTAATCGGATTAGGAGTAGTTCCGTTAGCAGTTGAGCCTGTTCCATTGTATTGTAACAATAACGGGGCTATAGCACAGGCTAAGGAACCAAGGTCTCATCAACGGTCCAAGCATGTTCTTCGACGTTACCATCTGATTCGGGAGATTATACATCGTGGCGATGTAAAGGTCGAGAAGGTCACATCAGATGACAACATTGCAGATCCGCTGACGAAGGCTGTTCTTCAGCAAGTTTTTGAACGACACATACATAGTTCGGGTATTAGATGCTTGAGTGACTGGCTATAGGCCAAGTGGGAGATTGTTAGACATTATGTCCCATAGCGTCACTGTTTGTAAATGATATTGTATTATTGTACAAAATTAACTATGTGATAATGAAATTGCCTTTTGTCGTTTTGTAATATTATTTACTTTGATATATAAATGGCGAAAGTCCATATGATTAATACCGGATTGAGATGATATGAGACAGTATCAATCCATAAAGGTTTAATCATTAAATATCCCTAGTCGGAGTATTATCGAGATCGGACATCGATAATGCGGAATAGACTAGTATTGCGCTTGTGCACGTTGTGAGGGCACAACGGCATAGTTCTCATATATTTAAGTATTGGATACTTATGCAAGTGCGATAGGAGGTTGTGTTTTACCGATGGTACGGAAAACAGCTTCGCTCTGGATAGACCCCGCGGAATCCCATTGGTAGTATGTCTGCGTGTCTATGGGAGGCCGCATCAGGGTAGGTGTATATGGTCTTAACCTGAGACTTACATCGCTAGTACTTGCGACAATCGGTAAACTTTGGTTTTGATGGTTGGGGACCTTAACCGGTTCTGTGTACACCTCTTCTGGGTTTATCGAGAATCGTAGTGTACTGGATGTGATGTCGAGATGGAAGTATCACTTCAGACATATGGAGGTGATGATCACGCAGGACACAGAACTAGTACTCTATAAAAGGTTGCAACCGTCGGGACAATATGACCAGGTCAGGATTGTCCGATTTAAAGAGACTAGTTGCTTGATGTCCGATATATGTTTCGTACGGGGCAGACACATTTCCAGCCCCAGGCCTAACATGTGATCATCCGATACTGGTTTGATATACGCAATACTACGGTATACTACGCTTGATATAGATCTTATATTCCTATAAGAATATTTCTGGAGAATTGGGTAGGCATGGCGCTTTGCTAGAAGCCAACCTTGTCTTGTGAATCGGTAAAAACGTAGTACGAGGTACGTACGTGTTCGTATAATCCGACGACCGTATTTACTGCCAACATATCCGGAGATCTCTTGGGTCACTTCCCGAAGATTCACCAATGACGTATGATTCAAACTCGATTAATCTTGGATTAATTACGGAGATACTTTATCTTGGATAAAGTACTATACATAGAGAGAGAACGATTAATTTGGAATTAATCGTAAAATTATTATATTCGATATAATAATCGAAATTCGATTTCGACGCGAAATTAAAATTAGATTTTAATTCGGGCAAACGAGTTAATTTAGAATTAATTCGTTAGCGACGTAAATAATAATTTCGCTAGGCGCAATTATTTATTTAAATTCGATTTAATTAACGTCGCGACGTAAGTTCGGTATTTCGGAAATATCGAACCCGAACGCGTGAGTGCACGTGGGCCCACTTTCATTTGGAAACGTGTGGGGCCCACATGACACATGTCATATTATGCATTATTTAACTCTAATGCATTGCATGGAGATAGTGTACAATGCACTCAATGGTTTTTCATGGAAATTGAGTGTTTGACACTCTAAGCCATTGCATGATTTGTGTCATAAGTTTATTATTAATTTAATAAATATTATGGCATAAATATAAATTGATTTTTTGTAACAAAAATCAATTCAACTCTCCTCTCTCTCACATTTCCGAAACTACATGCAGTTTTGGGCTCTCCATTTCTTCATTTTTGTGGCAAGATTTGAAGAAGTTGTGCATTCAAAATCACAACAAAGGCTAGCACCTTCAAGGGATCATACATAGGTGATATGGGAAACTAATCCTTGAGCTTGGAGGATCAAACAAAGCTTGGAGCTGCACTTTCCACCTTGGCCGAATTCATCACTGCACAAAGGAGAAGTTTTCATTTCATCAACGCATCCGCATTCCGATTTTTTGTGAGTATGATTCCGCCATACTTCAATATTGTTCATTCATTTATATATATTTTGTTTGCTCTTGTTGATCTTGGGGCTTGGTAATAGAAACCAACAATATCGATCCAGTATCGGACGATCACATGTTAGGCCTGGGGCTGGAGATGTGTCTGCCCCGTACGAAACATATATCGGATATCTAACAACTAGTCTCTTTAAATCGGACAATCCTGACCTGGTCATATTGTCCCGACGGTTGCAACCTTTTATAGAGGACTAGTTCTGTATCCTGCGTGATCATCATCTCCATATGTCTGAAGTGATACTTCCATCTTGACATCACATCCAGTACACTACGATTCTCGATAAACCCAGAAGAGGCGTACACAGAACCGGTTAAAGCCCTGAACCACCAAAACCAAAGTTTACCGATTGTCGCAAGTACTAGCGATGTAATTCTTAGGTTAAGACCATATACACCTACCCTGATGCGTCCTCCCATAGACACGCAGACATACTACCAATGGGATTCCGCGGGGTCTATCCAGAGCGAAGCTGTTTTCCGTACCATCGGTAAAACACAACCTCCTACTGCACTTGCATAAGTATCCAATACTTAAATATATGAGAACTATGCCGTTGTGCCATCACAACTCGCACAAGTGCAATACTAGTCTATTCCGCATTATCGATGTCCGATCTCGATAACACTCCGACTAGGGATATTTAATGATTAAACCTTTTATATTGATACTGTCTCATATCATCTCAATACGGAACTAATCATATAGACTTTTGCCATTAATAAATCAAAGTAAATAATTTTACAAAACGGAAAAAAGGGCAATTTCATTATTGCATAGTTAATTTTGTACAATAATACAATATCATTTACAAAACAGTGACGCTATGGGTCATAATGTCCAACAATCTCCCACTTGGCCTATAGCCAGTCACTCAAGCATCTAATACCTGAACTATGTACATGTCGTTCAAACACTTGCTGAAGAACAGCCTTCGTCAGCGGATCTGCAATGTTGTCATCCGATGCGACCTACTCGACTTTTACATCGCCACGATGTATAATCTCCCGAATCAGATGGTATCGCCGAAGAACATGCTTGGATCGTTGATGAGACCTTGGTTCCTTAGCTTGTGCTATAGCCCCGTTATTGTCACAATACAATGGTACGGGCTCAGCAGCTAACGGAACTACTCCTAATCCGATTAGGAATTTTCGGATCCAAACTGCCTCATTTGCTGCTTCCGATGCAGCAATATACTCCGCTTCAGTTGTTGAATCGGCAACAGTATCTTGCTTGGAAGATTTCCAGCTCACTGCTCCGTTATTCAAACAAAAAATGTACCCGGATTGCGACTTGAAGTCGTCTTTGTCGGTTTGGAAACTTGCGTCGGTGTACCCAGACACCTCAAGTTCTCCACCTCCATAAATTAAGAAAGCATCCTTGGTTCGTCTAAGATACTTAAGGATATTCTTAACAGCCACCCAGTGACCTTCACCTGGATCGGCCTGATAGCGACTGCACATGCTCAAAGCATATGACACATCAGGTCGTGTACATATCATGGCATACATGATCGATCCGATTGCTGAGGCGAACGGTATCCGACTCATGTTATCTCTCTCTTCTTTAGTTTTAGGACACAAGTCCTTAGACAGAAGAATACCACGTGACATTGGCATCAATCCCTTCTTGGATTGATCCATGTTGAATCGCTTCAACACTTTGTCAATATATGTACTCTGGGAGAGTCCAAGCAGTTTTCTAGATCTATCTCGGTAGATTTTTATTCCCAGAATAAAGGCTGTTTCTCCCAGATCTTTCATGGAGAATTTTAATGAAAGCCAAGCTTTCACCGACGTTAGCATGGGAATGTCATTGCCTATTAGCAATACGTCGTCGACATAAAGGACAATAAAAGTCAGTGCTCTCCCACTAACCTTCTTGTATACAGAAGGGTCATCATCGTTTTGTATGAAATCATATTCTTTTATGATCTCATCAAAACGCTGATTCCATGACCGTGATGCTTGCTTCAATCCATAAATGGATCGATTTAACTTACAAACCTTGTTTGCAAGTCTAGGTACGATAAAACCGTCAGGTTGTTGCATATAAACATCCTCCAAAAGGTTTCCGTTAAGGAAAGCGGTTTTAACGTCCATCTGTCATATCTCGTAATCGAAATATGCAGCTATTGCAAGCATTATCCGAATGGATTTAATCATGGCAACGGGTGAGAAAGTTTCGTCATAATCAATACCATATTGTTGACGATACCCCTTTGCTACAAGCCTAGCTTTGTACGTTTGAACGTTGCCATCCATGTCGGTCTTCTTCTTGAAGATCCATCTGCATCCAATAGGCTTTACGCCTTCTGGTGCATCAACCAGTGTCCAAACTTGGTTGGCATACATGGAATCCATCTCGGACTTCATGGCATCTTGCCATAAAGCGGAATCAATATTCTGTATTGCTTCCTCATACGTAGTCGGTTCATTATCCTCAATAAGATTAATATCTACATGAGGCGAGATCAGGAACCCATACCTCTCAGGTACCTTCCTGACTCTCTCCGACCTACGCGGTCCTTGTGTATCTGAAGATTGTGGTACGGACTCATCCTGGATGGTCTGTTTATGTTCCGTTGTTGATTCATTGCCAGGAACAGTATCACTACGATTTTCATCGAGCTCCACTTTCCTCCCACTTACCACTGCATCTAGGAATTCCTTCTCAAGGAAAAATGCATGTAGAGCAACAAACACTTTGTTCTCTTGTGGGTGATAGAAGTAATATCCTTTGGTTTCCTTAGGATATCCCACGAAAAGGCATTTATCTGATTTGGGTTCTAGTTTGGTACCTTCCAAACGTTTAACATATGCCCAGCATCCCCAAATCTTCAGGAAAGAGAAACCCGGTTTCCTTCCTGTCCATTTCTCATATGGAGTATGTTCAACAGACTTTGACGGAATCTTATTCAAAATAAGTACCGCACTGGTTAATGCGTATCCCCAGAAGGATATTGGTAGCTCAGTTTGACTCATCATCGACCTTACCATGTCTAACAAGGTACGGTTTCTCCGTTCAGACACACCATTTAATTGTGGTGTTCTAGGAGGAGTCCATTGTGAAAGAATACCATTTTCTTTCAAGTAATCTTGAAACTCATAACTTAAGTATTCGCCACCACGATCCGACCGCAATGTCTTAATACTCTTACCTGTTTGTTTTTCTACTTCGTGTCGAAACTCTTTGAATTTCTCAAAAGTTTCCGACTTGTGTCTCATTAGATACACATAACCATAACGAGATGCATCATCCGTAAAGGTTACGAAGTAATGATATCCACCTCTAGCCTGGCTAGACATGGGCCCACATACGTCACTATGAACAAGGGCTAACAGTTCTGTGGTACGTTCACATTTACCACTAAAAGGTGATTTAGGCATTTTGCCTAAAAGACAAGATTCGCAGACATCATATGAATTAAGATCAAATCCGTCCAAGTACCCACTCTTCGAAAGTGTGGATATGCGAGTCTTGTTTATGTGTCCTAGACGACAATGCCACATGTAAGCTTCATCTTTTAGATTAATCCTTTTGAGCCTTTTGTTTGTTATTTTAGGAGATTTATTTATATTCAAAATATAAAGGCCATTATTTGCTACAGCAGTGCAAATTTCTGCATCATTTTTATATAAATAACACCCAGTGTTTCTAAATACAAAAGTGTACCCATGCTGGGTTAACAAAGATACAGATATGATATTCCTAGTCAAACTAGGTATATAATAACAGTTCAAAAGTTTAAGCATATGCCCCGAGGGCAATTCCAAAACAAAAGTCCCTACAGCCAAAACAGCAACTGGAGTTCCGTTTCCGACTCGTAGGTCAATCTCCCCTGAAGTCAGCATCCTGCTATCCTGCAGATCCTGCAAATCAGTACAAATATGAGCAGCACAACCAGAATCAAAAATCCAATTTTTAAAACTAGAAGTAGTCATATTTATCTCAATAACAAACATACCAGAGGCTAGTGCCTTGCCTGCCTTGATATCCTCCTTGTGTCCTTTGCCCATTCGGCAGTCACGTTTCCAGTGACCCTTCTTGCCGCAGTTGAGGCAGACATCTTGAGATTTGTCCCTTGGCTTCCCAGAAGCTTTTGTCGACTTGCCTTTAGCCTTTTTCTTATGTTTCTTCTTCCTCACCCCTCCAGTAGCTTTGGGCCCAGCCTTTGGCCTCTGAGAGGTCGATGTAAAGTGCGCCTCGCGCTTGCCCCCCTTTTGGAGTTCTTTTTCAGACTCCTTCAAAATGGATAACAGCTCTCCAAGAGTGTCATCAGTATCCATCAACTTATAGTTGATTATGATTTGTCTCCAAGTATCAGGAAGTGACTGTAAGATCAAATCTATGGTCAGCTCAGCCTCCAAGACTATTCCCATATTGGCCAACTCATCAATATCGGCGATCATTTGAGCCTCATGGGCCTCAACTGATGCGCCTTCAGTCATACGGGCGCGGAAGAGTTTCTTCACCAACTCATACATTTCCATCCGCTTGTTGGAGCGGTGGAGATCTCGAAGTCTAGCCATCATATTATAAGGATCCAAGTCCCTGTTCTGGCGACGAAAGTGTTGAGTCATAGAAGCTAACATAATAGCCTGAGCTGTGTCACAATCATTGCTGTGAGTTTTCCATAACTCCAGCTCAAGTGGGTCAGTGGGCTTAGGCGGGAGAGGTGTTTGTATTGTATACAGCATCCTCTCAGCCCCAAGGACTATCCTCAGGTTCATTTCCCAATCAGCGAAGTTTGTCCCCTTAAAGATATTGTCACCCATGATGATGTCTCGGACATTTACCTTGCTAGCCATCTTAACTACGATAGTCCAACTATCTAGTTAACGATAAAATGGGTACAGTCAAACTGTTACAAGAAAAAATAACAATGAATTAGTCCAACTAATTTTAATTAATTAAACGAAATAATTTTGAAAGACGCGTGAGGCTAAGTATCTGAATGAAATTGCAAATTCAATACTAGCCTCCCACTATTTTTATCAAGTCTTTAACCCTCTGTTGAGAACTCGGGAAATCCTATTTCCTAGTGGGCTAGGATCCCGTTAAATAACACACAACCTTGACTTTGGCCAACAAATTGTATGCTATTTAACTAGGTAGATCTCAAAGATCAATTGGATCTCATCCAATTCCTAGATCCTGTTAGGTGGACATCCAAGTCCAAAACATATGTATGCCAATGTATCTAATACATTTTTCTAACCATATCCTCCGAACCATCTAGGCCTTGGCTTTGGCACAACAAACCTAATGATTCCGGTTAAGCGAAACTCATTGACAAGGAAAGTTTCGTAATCAATGTCATTGGACAAGAAGTGATCTTGACTTTGGCCAACAAATCACAACTTGGACAAGACACCGATGTGGAACAAAACTTTCATGATTCAAGTACATCCTCAATTGACAAAGGTCTTGACTTTGGCCAACAAACCGATGCCAATTTTGGATCTTGAACAAGAATCATTCAATGGAAGGATAATTGCTTAATATAAATTGAGGGTTTTATGCGTAAATTGCAATCAATTTATTATCTTTGTTAGGTCTCATCATCATACACCCTTAAGCATGCTTCTAAAACATCATAAAGTGCATAAAATAAATTAATAGTGATATACGGATGGATATATAAAACAATTTGTTCCTAGAAAAATCACTCCCTTTCCACTCCCCGCTAGCAATATACTACTTCTACCCATTAATAATATACAATAAGAGAAACCTCATTTACATTGAGGGGAATTAGGTGAGAAGAGAATACAAAGAGATAAAAGAGATAAGGCTGGACACGCAGGTCCAATTTATAAATTCTAAATTTACAATAATTTCTAAAATTACCCTTTCCCTTCTAATATCCATCCGCTATACACTATTCATTCATCACATACATGTATATTCATTCAAGACATGCTATACAACCAATCAAATCCAATTAATTAGTCTTTATTTAAATGATCATCCAATGTTCAATCAACGGTTTGATTTTGCGCGAGTCCAACTCGTTTGAGAATAAGTACATAAGGTACGAATTCATGAATTATATCGAACTACTCGTTAAATCCAATTTAAGCGGTATTCAATATTAATTCAATTTATTTAATTCCAAATTAAATGTTTACACTTTTAATGTGCTTTTAAAGATTAGATTCTAAATCTTATCAAATTGGGTCTCCAAGCCCAACTAACATCCAATGTTTGTTTAATTAAAGTCCGATGGGCTTTCAATTGATTTATAAAGGCTTGGGCTTTGGTCAATGTGGGTCAAACCCAATTACCAAGCCCAATAAGGAATCACCCTTAAGTGCCACAAAATCAATTTCAAGCCCATAAGGCCCAATTAAACATAAAAGCCCATTAATTAAATTTTAATATTCCAAATTTTAAAATTCAATTGATTAAAGTGTAATTGCATGATTAATTCATTAAATCAAATATTTCAAAAATACCAATTTAATTTATTATTCATCAATTGTTCAAAACACTTGTCTAACATTTATTTGAACAAAAATCAAGTCCTTTAACATGTCATGTTGTATTCGGCCAAGAGAGATTTTTGCGGTTCGATTTGTTTTTCAATCCAATTGAATCACTAATCTAACATACATATAGATTTTAGGTCATCCAATGAACTTGAAAGCAAAAATTCAATAATAGTGAAAAGACCTCAATTTTCGGTCAAGCATCAACTTTAGGGAAAAAATCATCCAATGTATTTTTCTTAAAATTGAACATGTATTACATCAAATATCATACATTTAATCATGCTTAAGTTATCCAATAAACTTGTGCATGAAAAATTCCAAATCTTCAAATGACCTACACATTCGGCCAATGCATCAATTTTGGGGAAAAAATATCCAATACAATTTTCTCAAAATTGATCATGTATTACTTCATATTACAAACATTTAAGCACACTCAAATCATCCAATGAACTTGTGCATGCAAAAATTCAACTTAATGGAAGTGCCTCACATTCGGCCAAGACATCAATTTTGGGGAAAAATCATCCAATGCATTTTTCTCAAAATTAATCATGTATTATATCAAATATCATACATTTAAACATGCTTAAGTCATCAAATAAGCTCATGCATGAAAAAATCCAATCCAATGGAAGCACCTCCACATTCGGCCAAGACAACATTTTGGGGAAAAATCATCCAATGCATTTTTGTTAAAATTGATCATGTAATATATCAAATAACATACATATAAGCATACTTTAGCATCCAATTCCACAAGAACATGCTTCAATCAATTTTCCCCAAATTAACCCTAATGTATTTCATGCTTAAACCTAGCTCAATGATACCATTGTTGGTTACTATAATTAGTCCCAAGGAAAGATTAAGCAATAGAAATACAATAATCATACATGCAAAGCTTGAAGGATGGCGGAAACATACTTACAAAGCTATGTGACGAAAATGGTGATGAGGATCCTTGAGCCTCCAAGGATGAAGTTTCGGCCAAGCAAGAAGATGGAGAGAAGCTTCAAATCTTTGAGTATTCCAAGCTCCAAATGCGTTTCCCTATCACCTCTTTTGTTCCTTGCTTGTGCTAGCAAAAATGGAGAATGAGAAAACAATTTTCTGCCTTTGTATATGCAGCTCACGGCGTGAGCAAGAGAGAAAGAAGAGGAGAGTGTTTCACTTTTAATTTTGTTCCCTTTGCATGCCAAAAACGTGAGAGACAAAGGAAATGAAAAGTGATATGATATCTAATACCAAAAGAATTTTTTAATGCAAAAAATCCTTCAAAACCGTGCATGGCTTTCCCTCCAAAATGAAATCCATCATTTGCCATCATTACCACACTTTGAGATTAGAGACAATGTATCATCCCTCAAAGTGACTAGATACATCCACCATCTATTCGTATTAAGTAATGAGATATCGCGATGTGATTTGCGGATATCACTCGATTCAAAATACGAATGTGTCCGCAAACACTTTCGGGCTCGGTTTCGTTAATTCCGAATTAATGAATTTCCGTCGCGACGTGAATTAAATAATTACGCCTTGCGAAATTACTATTCAGTTCGCTAATGAATTAATTCTAAATTAATTCGTTTGCCCGAATTAAAATCCGATTTTAATTCCGCGTCGAAATCTAATTTCGTTTAATAATATATCGAATATATTATTTTATCGATTAATTCCAAATTAATCGATCTCTCTCTCTCTCCTAATAAGGCATTTTATCCAAGATAAAGTTTCTCCGCAATTAATCCAAGATTAATAAGGTTCGAATCAAACGTCATAGGTGAATCTTCAGGAAGCGACCCAAGAGATCTCCGGATATGTTGGCAGTAAATACGGTCGTTGGATAATCCAAACACGTACGTACCTCGTACTATTCTTTACCGATTCACAAGACAAGGTTGGCTTCTAGCAAAGCGTCATGCCTACCCAATTCTCCAGAAATATTCTTACTGGAATATAAGATCTTTATCAAGCGTAGTATACCGCAGTATCGCGTATATCGATCCAGTATCGGACGATCACATGTTAGGCCTGGGGCTGGAGATGTGTCTGCCCCGTACGAAACATATATCGGATATCTAACAACTAGTCTCTTTAAATCGGACAATCCTGACCTGGTCATATTGTCCCGACGGTTGCAACCTTTTATAGAGGACTAGTTCTGTATCCTGCGTGATCATCATCTCCATATGTCTGAAGTGATACTTCCATCTTGACATCACATCCAGTACACTACGATTCTCGATAAACCCAGAAGAGGCGTACACAGAACCGGTTAAAGCCCTGAACCACCAAAACCAAAGTTTACCGATTGTCGCAAGTACTAGCGATGTAAGTCTCAGGTTAAGACCATATACACCTACCCTGATGCGGCCTCCCATAGACACGCAGACATACTACCAATGGGATTCCGCGGGGTCTATCCAGAGCGAAGCTATTTTCCGTACCATCGGTAAAACACAACCTCCTACTGCACTTGCATAAGTATCCAATACTTAAATATATGAGAACTATGCCGTTGTGCCATCACAACTCGCACAAGTGCAATACTAGTCTATTCCGCATTATCGATGTCCGATCTCGATAACACTCCGACTAGGGATATTTAATGATTAAACCTTTTATATTGATACTGTCTCATATCATCTCAATACGGAACTAATCATATGGACTTTTGCCATTAATAAATCAAAGTAAATAATTTTACAAAACGGAAAAAAGGGCAATTTCATTATTGCATAGTTAATTTTGTACAATAATACAATATCATTTACAAAACAGTGACGCTATGGGTCATAATGTCCAACAGGCCATACCTCCGAATTTGTTTGATAAACACGTGGAGTCGATGGCTATTAGATACAATCGATATTGGCACTAGAGCAAGTGGGAGATTTTGTTGGGGTTGGTGCTCAGAGCGCCAATTCCCGGTTGTATTTCTGTTGAATACTTCGGTAAAACATTATTATTATGAATAATATATGCAGTTTCTACAATATAATCTATCTTTCTATATGGTAAAGACGTAATGACCCTAGAATGATTAGTCATGATACAGTTGCAAAAGCGTCGCAACGGATATTGAGATGTATCATGACGTTGTCATTCTCAGACAGTTCCTGGTCAAGGTTTACACTACTTGGTCAGTATAGTAAACCCGTTGAGACCGGTACATGTCATATACTGGAATATATGATTCTAATGGTTTCTCAATGAACCATTAGTCTTGGAGACTAGTATAGACGTGTAGGTGTTTATAGCGGATAAACACTGAACGACTCACCGAAGATTCTTAATGGATGGTACACCAGCGTCAATAAGAATCTTCTTGGGTTGAGTAGCACTTGTGATTCTTAGACTTGAGATGCCATTGTGGGCACATGAGACATCTTCTACAGTTAGACGGCAATCACGTCACCGATCTATTTAGATCAGACCTCCGCATGTTCGTTGGGTGTAGACAGATCCTCAGGGTGTCCTATGTGTATCAAGATAGGATCCGTCAGTTCTGTGTATCAGAGCATAGGTAGTCCATATGATTAGCAATCAGATAAAAACATTGGCCCGTGGTAAAGTTTAGAAGCTAGTTCTAAACATTCTTTTAGAGATTGCAAATAGAATAGTCGACTGGATAATCCCGATAGAGATTTGACGTTTACATCCATATTTCCTAGATTTATCCGGATACCTGTGACGGAGGAATTATAAAATTACCATGACCTCGACCTGTATGGTTCAGCGAGATTATCAGTGATCGTCATAATCTACGGGTGGATAGATTATGGACACGAAATTTGATTTCGTGACGGATATACCTGAATCTATAGAGTCTCAATAATGAAACATACTCGTAGAGCACTAGAGAAACATTAATAAATAATATGATTATTAAAAGTCGTTTAAAGGTTAACGCAAGATACATGGTAAAGAGACTAGATAGTCATTTACTTAATTATTGTGTATTTACATTTAATACTTGATTAATTTAAATACACATGAATTAATAGTCAAAATGAGTTATTTGACTTATATCCTAAATGAATATATGTTTTTAATATTTAATGTAAATATTATACATATATTTATATATTTGTATTTGATTAATTAAATTTAATATTAAATTGTTAAATGATTAAATTAATTAAAATATAAATATCTTACATTAGGATATTTAAAGTAATGATGTTAGTTGCAATTGTTGACTTAAATAAATATCTATAAAGTAGTTTTAGATATTTTTATTAAGATAACAAATGCATTTGAAATGAATTTGAAATGAATAATTTGGTATATACTTGTTACAATTTCGGCCAAGGCTTATATGCACAAGTATTTATTGTTTTCATTTTCTTTTCATTTGGTTAACCTAATACACTTTAAACAAAGAAACTCCATTGAAGAGACTTAAAGGAAGCTTGAGAAAAAAGAAAGATCAAGAAAAGCTTGATTTTAGTAAGTTTTTTCCAACTTGCTATTAGTAAGAAATTGTTCCTTAGGATCTAGGCTTTAATATATGATATCCTTAGTTATTTCTTTCTTTGTTCCTTGTGGTTTTTGTTGATGGAAGTTTTGATGGAGGTGTAAAGCATGTGTGATGAAAGAAGTGTATGACTATTGTAGTAATAGCTTTCTTTTAAGGTTTTGGAAACCATGTTGCTAATCTAGAGTTATTGACCCACTCTTAATGACCTATATTTTATCTTGAGTTGTTTCATTGTGTTGAGACTTGGATTGGATGGAAATGATGATTGAAGTAATTGATTTAATGTATTTGGTCTAATTTGTCCAATTTGTGGAAATTGAAAAATTAGGGTTCATTACTAATTCCAAATTTGAGGCTTTTCATATATGTTGTGTATTTGTGGTGTTTATATGATGCATATAAAGTTCATGTTCATTGGATTACATCTTGATGTGTTTTGAAGCATGAAATGACAAAGTGCACCAAATGGCACCATTGTGGTGCTCTCGGCCTTGGTGAGTATTTTGGGGATTTTGGTTGTTTGGTGTTTTGATGTTTTGAACATGCTAAGTTCATCTTAGAAATGATTTAGAATCATTCAAAATTGATTAGATCAATTTCGGACTAAAATGGACAAAATACCAAAGTAAGGGTAATTTGGTAAATTCACTTAAATATGATTTATTGAATTTTATTTCATAATTTGATTATTGGAATATTAAATAAATATGCTTATTTAATTAATCCGAGAAAAATTTTTAAGATCTGAAAATCGGATTTTCACCGCTTCCGCTGCGTTACCGGATTAACCCCTCAAAACCCCTACAGAGGAAACTATCAGCAGACCAAGGGGTGAAGAAAACCCTCTAACATAAGGAATGCCTAACCAAAGATGACATCAATCCAATAGGACAAAGAAAACCCATCGGAGTTGGGAATGCATCCATGCATATATGCATACACATCGCATACACACAATCTTTGTTTTATATTCGCAGGCTTTGAAGAAAAAGAAAAAACGGCGTGAGGACGAATCTTGGGTTGAAGTGCCTCACCACCATTATCACCAGTTTTGGGAATGAATTCTAGGGTCGAGGCCCACATTATCAACAGTTTTAGGAATGAATCCCAGGGTCGAGGCCCACATTATCAATAGTTTTGGGAATGAATCCCAGGTTCGAGGCCTACATTATCGACAGTTTAGGAATGAATCCTTGGGGGCGAAGCCCACATTATCAACAGTTTAGGGAATGAATCCCAGGGTCGAGGCCCACATCATCAAAAATTTGGGAATGAATCCCATGTTGGTTTCTATAATATGTCCCAAGGAAAGATTAAGCATATGAAATATAATAAATGAATATATATTGAACTTTGAAGTATGGCGGAATCATACTTACAATGCTTTGTTGATGAAGAAAATCAAACCAAATGGAAGCTCCAAGTGTTGGTTGATTTCGGCCAAGAGGAGAAAAAGGTGGAAAGCTCCAAGCTTTGTGTATTCCAAGCTCTTTGATGGTTTCCCTATCACCTCTTTATGATCCCTTGAAGGTGCTAGCCTTGCATGTGAATAGATGTTCCAAACACCACAATATCTTCAAGCTTTTGCAACAAAATTGAGAAAATGGAGACCCCAAACTGTTTCAGGTTTCGGCATAGAGAGAGAGAGAGAGTTTTTTGTTAAATTAATTTTTGTTACCAAAAATCATTTATATTTATGCCATAATGTTTATTAATTAATAATAAAATTATGACACCAACCATGCAATGGCTTAGAGTGTCAAACACTCAAACTCCATGCAATACAATTGAGTGTATTGTACACTATCACCATGCAATGCATTATCAATAAAATAATACATATAATGACATGTGTCATGTGGGCCCCACACGTTTCCAAATGAATGTGGGCCCACGTGCACTCACGCGTTCGGGTTCGATATTTCCGAAATACCGAACTTACGTCGCGACGTTAATTAAATCGAATTTAAATAAATAATTGCGCCTAGCGAATTATTATTTACGTCGCTAACGAATAATTCTAAATTAACTCGTATGCCCGAATTAAAATCTAATTTTAATTTCGCGTCGAAATCGAATTTCGATTATTATATCGAATATAATAATTTTATCGATTAATTCTAAATTAATCGTTCTCTCTCTAAA
This sequence comes from Zanthoxylum bungeanum, assembly GCA_019454045.1. Taxonomy (NCBI): domain Eukaryota; kingdom Viridiplantae; phylum Streptophyta; class Magnoliopsida; order Sapindales; family Rutaceae; genus Zanthoxylum; species Zanthoxylum bungeanum. The sequence continues at coordinate 70,734 of SKCR01046890.1, read as the reverse complement.
TAAGGCACTTTATCCGAGATAAAGTTTCTCCGCAATTAATCCAAGATTAATTAAGTCCGAATCAAATATCATAGGTGAATCTTCAGGAAGCGACCCAAGAGATCTCCGGATATGTTGGCAGTAAATACGGTCGTCGGATAATCCGAACACGTACGTACCTTGTACTACGTTCTTACCGATTCACAAGACAAGGTTGGCTTCTAGCAAAGCGCCATGCCTACCCAATTCTCCAGAAATATTCTTATAGGAATATAAGATCTATATCAAGCGTAGTATACCGTAGTATTGCGTACATCGATCCAGTATCGGATGATCACATGTTAGGCCTGGGGCTGGAGATTGTCTGCCCCGTACGAAACATATATCGGACATCAAGCAACTAGTCTCTTTAAATCGGACAATCCTGACCTGGTCATATTGTCCCGACGGTTGCAACCTTTTATAGAGTACTAGTTCTGTGTCCTGCGTGATCATCACCTCCATATGTCTGAAGCGATACTTCCATCTCGACATCACATCCAGTACACTACGATTCTCGATAAACCCAGAAGAGGTGTACACAGAACCGGTTAAGGTCCCCAACCACCAAAACCAAAGTTTACCGATTGTCGCAAGTACTAGCGATGTAAGTCTTAGGTTAAGACCATATACACCTACCCTGATGCGGCCTCCCATAGACACACAGACATACTACCAATGGGATTCCGCGTTGTCTATCCAGAGCGAAGCTGTTTTCCGTACCATCGGTAAATCCACACCTTCCTATCGCGCACTTGCATAAGTATCCAATACTTATAATATATGAAACTATGCCGTTGTGCCCTCACAACGTGCACAAGCGCAATACTAGTCTATTCCGCATTATCGATGTCCGATCTCGATAATACTCCGACTAGGGATATTTAATGATCAAACCTTTATGGATTGATACTGTCTCATATCATCTCAATCCGGTATTAATCATAGGACTTTCGCCATTTATATATCAAAGTAAATAATATTACAAAATGGCAAAAGGCAATTTCATTATCACATAGTTAATTTTTTACAATAATACAATATCATTTACAAACAGTGACGCTATGGGACATAATGTCTAACATCTCTACTTGGCCTATAGCCAGTCACTCAAGCATCTAATACCCGAACTATGTATATGTCGTTCAAAAACTTGCTGAAGAATAGCCTTCGTCAGCGGATCTGCAATGTTGTCATCTGATGTGACCTTCTCGACCTTTACATCGCCACGATGTATAATCTCCCGAATCAGATGGTAACGACGAAGAACATGCTTGGACCGTTGATGAGACCTTGGTTCCTTAGCCTGCGCTATAGCCCCGTTATTGTCACAATACAATGAAACGGGCTCAGCTGCTAACGGAACTACTCCTAATCCGATTAGAAACTTTCGGATCCAAACTGCCTCCTTTGCTGCTTCAGATGCAGCGATGTATTCCGCTTCTGTTGTTGAATCGGCAACAGTATCTTGCTTGGAAGATTTCCAGGTCACTGCTCCGTTATTCAAACAAAAAATGTACCCTGATTGCGACTTGTAGTCATCCTTGTCGGTCTGGAAACTTGCATCGGTATACCCAGATACCGCAAGTTCTCCACCTCCATAAATTAAGAAAGCATCCTTAGTTCGTTTAAGATACTTAAGGATATTCTTAACTGCTGTCCAGTGACCTTCACCTGGATCGGCCTTATAGCGACTGCACATGCTCAAAGCATATGAGACATCAGGTCGTGTACATATCATGGCATACATGATCGATCCGACTGCCGCCGAGGCGAACGGTATCCGACTCATGTTGTCTCTCTCTTCCTGAGTCTTAGGACACATGTCCTTAGACAGAGAGGTACCACGTACCATTGGAACCAATCCCCTCTTGGATTATTCCATGTTGAATCGCTTCAACACTTTATCAATGTATGTACTCTGGGAGAGTCCAAGCAGCTTTCTAGATCTATCCCTGTAGATCTTTATTCCAAGAATAAAGGCTGCTTCTCCCAGATCTTTCATGGAGAATTTTAATGAAACCTAAGCTTTCACCGACGTTAGCATGGAATGTCATTGCCTATAAGCAATACGTCGTCGACATAAAGGACAATAAAAGTAATTGCTCTCCCACTAACCTTCTTGTATACACAAGGGTCATCTGCGTTTTGTACGAAATCATATTCTTTTATGATCTCATCAAAACGTTGATTCCATGACCGTGATGCTTGCTTCAATCCATAAATGGATCGATTTAACTTACAAACCTTGTTTGCAAGTCTGGTACGATAAAACCGTCAGGCTGTTGCATATAAACATCCTCCAAAAGGTTTCCGTTAAGGAAAGCGGTTTAACGTCCATCTGCCATATCTCGTAGTCGAAATATGCAGCTATTGCAAGCATTATCCGAATGGATTTAATCATGGCAACGGGTGAGAAGGTTTCGTCATAATCAATACCATATTGTTGACGATATCCCTTCGCTACAAGCCTAGCTTTGTACGTTTGTACGTTGCCATCCATGTCGGTCTTCTTCTTGAAGATCCATCTGCATCCAATAGGCTTTACGCCTTCTGGTGCATCAACCAGTGTCCAAACTTGGTTGGAGTACATGGAATCCATCTCGGACTTCATGGCTTCTTGCCATAAAGCGGAATCGATATTTTGTATCGCTTCCTCATACGTAGCCGGCTCATTATCCTCAATAAGATTAATATCTACATGAGGTGAGATCAGGAACCCATACCTCTCAGGTACTGTTCTGACTCTCTCCGACCTACGCGGTCCTTGTGTATGTGAAGTTTGTGGTACAGACTCATCCCGGACGGTCTGTTCTTGTTCCTTCGTTGATTCATTGCCAGGAACAGTATCACTATGATCTTCATCGAGTTCTACTTTCCTCCCACTTACCACTGCATTTAAAAATCCTTCTCAAGGAAAAATGCTTGTAGAGCAACAAATACTTTGTTCTCATGGGGTGATAGAAGTAATATCCTTTGGTTTCCCTAGGATATCCTACGAAAAGGCATTTATCAGATTTGGGTTCAAGTTTGGTACCTTCCAAACGTTTAACATATGCCCAGCATCCCCAAATCTTCAGGAAAGAGAAACCCGGTTTCCTTCCTGTCCATATCTCATATGGAGTCTGTTCAACAGACTTCGACGGTACCTTATTCAAAATAAGTATAGCACTGTTTAATGCGTATCCCCAGAAGGATATTGGTAGCTCAGTGCGACTCATCATTGACCTCACCATGTCCAACAGGTGCGGTTTCTCCGTTCGGACACACCGTTTAATTGCGGTGTTCCAGGAGGAGTCCACTGTGAAAGAATACCATATTCTTTCAAGTAATCTTGAAACTCATAACTTAAGTATTCGCCACCACGGTCTGACCGTAATGTCTTAATACTCTTCCCTGTTTGTTTTTCACACTTCCTGTCGAAACTCTTTGAATTTCTCAAAAGTTTCCGACTTGTGTCTCATAAGATACACATAACCGTAACGAGATGCATCATCTGTAAAGGTTACGAAGTAGTGAAATCCACCTCTAGCCTGGCTAGACATGGGCCCGCATACGTCAGTATGAACGAGAGCTAACAGTTATGTGGCACGTTCACCTTTACCGCTAAAAGGTGATTTAGGCATTTTGCCTAAAAGACAAGATTCGCAGACGTCATATGAATTGAGATCAAATTCGTCCAAGTACCCCTCTTCGAAAGTGTGGATATGCGAGTCTTGTTGATGTGTCCTAGATGACAATGCCACATATAAGCTTCATCTTTTAGATTACTCTCTTTTGAGCCTTTTGTTGTCATTTTAGGAGATTCATTTATATTCAAAATATAAAGACCGTTATTTGCAACAGCTGTGCAAATTTCTGCATCATTTTTATAAAATAACACCCAGTGTTTCTAATACAAAAGTGTAACCCTGCTGGGTTAACAAGGATACAGATATAATATTCCTAGTTAAACTAGGTACAAAATAACAGTTCAAAAGTTTAAGTACATGCCCTGAGGGCAGTTCTAAAACAAAAGTCCCTACGGCCAAAACAGCAACTGGTGTTCCGTTTCCGACCCGTAGATCCATCTCCCCTGACGCCAACACCATTTTATCATGCAGATCCTGCACATCAGTACAAATATGAGCACCACAACCAGAATCAAAAATCCAATTTTTAAAACTAGAAGTATTCATATTTATCTCAATAACAAACATACCAGAGGCGATAGCCTTGCCAGCCTTGATATCCTCCCTCTGCACAATGCTCATTCGGAAGTCACGTTTCCAGTGACCCCTCTTGCCGCAGTTGAGGCAGATGTCGCGAGATTTGTCCTTTGGCTTCGTAGAAGCCACTGTCAACTTGCCTTTGCCCTTGTTCTTGAACTTCTTCTTCTTCGCACCTCCAATTGCCTTGGGCCCAGCCTTTGGCGCATGAGAGGTCGATGCATAATGCGCCTCGCGCTTGCTCCCCTTTAGGAGTTCCTTTCGGACTCCTTCAATACGGATAACAGCTCTCCAAGAGTGTCATCTGTATCCATCAACTTGTAGTTGATTATGATTTGTTCCAAGTATCAGGAGTGACTGCAAGATCATATCTATAGTCAGCTCAGCCTCCAAGACTATTCCCATATTGGCCAACTCATCAATATCGGCGATCATTTGAGTCCCGTGGGCTTCAACTGATGCGCCGTCTGTCATCCGGGAGCGGAAGAGTTTCCTTACTAGCTCGTACCTCTTCATCCGCTTATTGGTGCGGTGAAGATCACGCAATCTTGCCATCATGTTATAGGGATCCAAGTCCCTGTACTGGCGTCTGAAATGCTGGGTCATTGCAGCTAGCATAACTGACTGAGCTTGGTCACAATCGTCACTATGAGTCTTCCATAACTCTAGCTCCAGTGGCTCAGTGGGTTCAGGCGGGAGAGGTCTCTGAATAGTATACAGGACCCTCTCAGCCCCAAGCACTATCTTGAGGTTCATTTCCCAGTCGGCAAAGTTTGTCCCTTTGAAGACATTATCGCCCATGATTATGTCGCGGATATTACCTTTGCCAATCATCTTGACAACTATAGTCCAACTATAAAGTCAACGATGTTATGGGTACAGTCAAACTGTTACAAGTAAAATAACAATATATTAGTCCAACTAATTATTTAAAATATTGACGAAATAATTTTGAAAGACGCATAAGGCTAAGTATCTGAATGAAATTGCAAATTCAATAATAGCCTCCCACTATTTTCTTCAAGTTTCTAACCCTCTGTAGAGAACTCGGGAAATCGAATTTCCTAGTGGGCTAGGATCCCGTTAAATAACACACAACCTTGACTTTGGCCAATAAAAATTGTATGCTATTTAACTTAGGTAGATCTTCATGATCAATTGGATCTCATCCAATTCCTAGATCCGGTTAGGTGGACATCCAAGTCCGAAACATATGTATAATGCCAATGTAACCATTACATTTTCCTAACCCTATCCTCCAATCATCTAGGCCTTGGCTTTGGCCAAAAACAAACCTAATGATTCCAGTTAAGCGGGACCCATTGACGAGGAAAGTTTCGTAATCAATGTCATTGGACAAAAATTGATCTTGACTTTGGCCAATAAAAATCACGATTTGGACAAGACACCGATATGGAACAAAACTCTCATGATTCAAGTACATCCTTGATTGACAAAGGTCTTGACTTTGTCAAAAACAAACCAATGCCAACTTCGGATCTTGAACAAGACCATTCAATGGAAGGATATTTGCTTAATATAATTTGAGGGATTTTCGCGTAATAGGCAACCAATTTATTTATCTTTGTTAGGTCTCATCATCATACACCCCTTAAGCATGCTTCTAAAACATCATAAAGCGTGTAAAGTAAATTAATAGTGATATGCGGATGGATATATAAACAACTTGTTCCTAGAACAAATCACTCCCTTTCCTCTCCCCGCTAGCACTATTCTACTACTACCCAATTACATAATACTATAAGAGAAACCTCATTTACATTGAGGGGAATTAGGTGAGAAGAGAATACAAAGATAAAGAGATAAGGCTGGACACGCAGGTCCAATTTATAAATTCCAAATTTACAATAATTTCTAAAATTACCCTTTCCCTTCTAATATCCATCCGATATACACTATTCATTCATCACATACATATATATTCAAACAAGACATGCTTTTACAACCAATCTAATCCAATTAATTAGTCTTTGTTTAAGTGATCATCCAATGTTCAAACAACGGTTTGATTTACGCGAGTCCAACTCGATTGAGAAAAAGTACATAAGGTACGAATTCGCGAATTATATCGAACTACTTATTAAATCTAATTCAATTCGTATTCAATACTAATTCAATTATTTAATTCCAATTAAATGTTTACACTTTTAATGTGCTTTAAGACTTAGATTCTAAATCTAATTCTATTGGGTCTCAAAGCCCAACTAACATCCAATGTTAATTTAATTCAAGTCAAATGGGCTTTCAATTGATTTATTAAGGCTTGGGCTTTGGTCAATGTGGGTCAAACCCAATTACCAAGCCCAAATAAGGAATCACCCTTAAATGCCATAAAACCAATTTTAAGCCCATAAGGCCCAATTAAATTATTAAAGCCCATTATATTATATTTGGACTTAATGGAGTGATTTAGGCCCAAATTGGATCCAATCCTTTTGGCCCAAATCTACTTGGTCCAACCAAGCCCATTATGCCCAAATACAATATTAAAAGCCCAATTCACCAATTAAGCCCATTAATTAAATTTTAATATTCCAAACATTAAAGTCCAATTAATTAAAGTGTAATACCAAGATTAATACATTAAACCAAATATTTCAAAAATACCCATTTAATTTATTAATCATGTATTGTTCAAAATAAATGTCCAACATTAATTTTAACAAAAAAAAAAATCAACTCATTTTCATGTCCTTGTACATTCGGCCAAGGTGAGTTTTTTGTGTCGATTTGTTTTTCAATCCGATTGAATTACTAATCTACGTCCCGTATACGTTCTAAGTCATCCAATGATCTTAAACACAAAAAATTCCAATACATCCAATGTAACATCACATTCGGCCAAGGTTAACTTTTTGGGGAAAAATCATCCAATGCATTTTTCTCAAAATTGATTCCATATAACATCATTCTATATACATGTAAGCATACTCATTCATCAAATTTCACAAGAACATGCTTCAATCAATTTTACCCAAATTTTAACCTAATATATTTCATGCTTAAACCTAGCTCAATGATACCATTGTTGGTTTCTATAATATGTCCCAAGGAAAGATTAAGCATATGAAATATAATAATGAAATATATTTGAACTTTGAAGTATGGCGGAATCATACTTACAATGCTTTGTTGATGAAGAAAATCAAACCAAATGGAAGCTCCAAGTGTTGGTTGATTCGGCCAAGAGGAGAAAAATGGAAAGCTCCAAGCTTTGTGTATTCCAAGCTCTTTGATGGTTTCCCTATCACCTCTTTATGATCTCTTGAAGGTGCTAGCCTTGCATGTGAATAGATGTTCCAAACAACCACAATATCTTCAAGCTTTTGCAACAAAAATTGAAGAAAATGGAGACCCCAAAACTGTTTCAGGTTTCGGCATTAGAGAGAGAAGAGAGTTTTTGTTAAATTAATTTTTGTTACCAAAAATCAATTTATATTTATGCCATAATGTTTATTAAATTAATAATAAAATTATGACACCAACCATGCAATGGCTTAGAGTGTCAAACACTCAAACTCCATGCAATACATTGAGTGTATTGTACACTATCACCATGCAATGCATTATCAATAAAATAATACATATAATGACATGTGTCATGTGGGCCCCACACGTTTCCAAATGAAAGTGGGCCCACGTGCACTCACGCGTTCGGGTTCGATATTTCCGAAATACCGAACTTACGTCGCGACGTTAATTAAATCGAATTTAAATAAATAATTGCGCCTGGCGTAATTATTATTTACGTCGCTAACGAACTAATTCTAAATTAACTCGTATGCCCGAATTAAAATCTAATTTTAATTTCGCGTCGAAATCGAATTTCGATTATTATATCGAATATAATAATTTTATCGATTAATTCTAAATTAATCGTTCTCTCTCTAAATAAGGCACTTTATCCGAGATAAAGTTTCTCCGCAATTAATCCAAGATTAATTAAGTCCGAATCAAATATCATAGGTGAATCTTCAGGAAGCGACCCAAGAGATCTCCGGATATGTTGGCAGTAAATACGGTCGTCGGATAATCCGAACACGTACGTACCTTGTACTACGTTCTTACCGATTCACAAGACAAGGTTGGCTTCTAGCAAAGCGCCATGCCTACCCAATTCTCCAGAAATATTCTTATAGGAATATAAGATCTATATCAAGCGTAGTATACCGTAGTATTGCGTACATCGATCCAGTATCGATGATCACATGTTAGGCCTGGGGCTGGAGATGTGTCTGCCCCGTACGAAACATATATCGGACATCAAGCAACTAGTCTATTTAAATCGGACAATCCTGACCTGGTCATATTGTCCCGACGGTTGCAACCTTTTATAGAGTACTAGTTCTGTGTCCTGCGTGATCATCACCTCCATATGTCTGAAGCGATACTTCCATCTCGACATCACATCCAGTACACTACGATTCTCGATAAACCCAGAAGAGGTGTACACAGAACCGGTTAAGGTCCCCAACCACCAAAACCAAAGTTTACCGATTGTCGCAAGTACTAGCGATGTAAGTCTCAGGTTAAGACCATATACACCTACCCTGATGCGGCCTCCCATAGACACGCAGACATACTACCAATGGGATTCCGCGGGGTCTATCCAGAGCGAAGCTGTTTTCCGTACCATCGGTAAAAAACAACCTCCTATCGCACTTGCATAAGTATCCAATACTTAAATATATGAGAACTATGCCGTTGTGCCTCACAACGTGCACAAGCGCAATACTAGTCTATTCCGCATTATCGATGTCCGATCTCGATAATACTCCGACTAGGGATATTAATGATCAACCTTTTGGATTGATACTGTCTCATTCATCTCAATCCGGTATTAATCATATGGACTTTCGCCATTTATATATCAAAGTAAATAATATTTACAAAAATGGCAAAAGGCAATTTCATTATCACATAGTTAATTTTGTACAATAATACAATATCATTTACACAAACAGTGACGCTATGGGACATAATGTCTAACATCCAGAGGTCGAAGCACCTCATAATCATAGGGAAAAAAACTCCCTAGTTGATTGAAGAGTCAAGAGGACCAAAACACTATCACCCATTCAGGTTGGGAATGAAGCCCAGAGGTCAAAGCCCCTTAGAGATCGAAGCATCTCACACTCGGTGGTTTGGGAACAAAATCCAGAGGTCGAAGCACATCGCTATCAACTCAACTCAATTCGGGAATAAATCCCAGAGATCGAAGCATCTCACACTCGATGGTTCGGGAATAAAACCCAGAGGTCGAAGCACCTCGCCATCAACTTATCTCAACTCAGTTCTGGAACAAATCCCAGAGATGGAAGCATCTCACACTCGGTGGTTCGAAAACAAAACTCAGGGGTTGAAGCACCTCGCCTCAACTCAACTCAGTTCGGGAAAAAATCCCAGAGATCGAAGCATCTCACACTCGGTGGTTCAGGAACAAAACCCAAGGGTCAAAGAACCTCACCATTAACTCAATTTAGTTCGGAAACAAATCCCAGAGATCGAAGCATCTCACGCTCAGTGTTCGGCAAACAATCCCAGAGATCGAAGCTTCTCACATTCGGTGGTTCGGGAATAAAACCCATGGGTCGAAGAACCTCCCTATCAACTCAACTCAGTTCAGGAAAAAATCCCAGAGATCGAAGCATCACACACTCGGTGGTCCGGGAACAAAACCTAGGGGTCGAAGCACCTCACCATCAACTCAACTCAACTTGGGAACAAACCCCAGAGATTGAAGCAACTCAAACTCGGTGGTTCGGGAACAAAACCTAGGGGTTAAAGCACCTCACCATCAACTCAACTCAATACGGGAAAAAATCCCAGAGATTGAAGCTTCTCACACTCAGTGGTTCGGGAACAAAACCCAGGGGTCGAAGGACCTCACCATCAACTCAACTCAGGAACAGATCCTAGAGATCGAAGCATCTCACAAAAGTAGCAAAACAACATGTAAGTTTGACAATGGCCGACGAACCAGGTAAGCCAAAAATGCATGCATGACTTTGATAGGGTTGTCACTGTCACACACTGTACAATCCTAATCAAAAGTGGGGGCGACTGTAGACACTGCATTTTTACATAATCCCGGTACGAGCCTCGTATGGAGGCACTACCTGAAAAGTTACGAAAGTTGCGGGAAACGAATGCCGGAAGGAAAGAAAACCTCCAAAATTAGCACCTTATCGGATTCGAACTCACTAGCCAGCCTCAGATTCGCTCAGTCAGTTTCTCTTTCAAACCTTAGCCTCGGCCCAAAAACCCATGCAACCAATGAAAGCTCATACAATCCATGCACACGCCCAAGGCCCATACAATCCACCGTCCACACGGCCAAGACACCATCTACACGCCCAAGCCTTCCCAAATAGCTAAAATCCAATGCAAAACACATGCTAAAATCCCCTTAAATCACTTTCCAATTTAACAAAGATTTAAAAACCCCTGCAAAACACATGTTAAATCCCCTTAAATCACTTTCCAATTTAAAAAGATTTGAAATCCCATCCTTACCACAATTCATGAGATTCTTTCCAAAATAAAATTTCCCCAAATCATCATGATTTATTTCCATGATTTGGAGACACCTTGGCATTATAAAAATGAGCAATTACCGAAACTTAAGGAGGGGCTTTTGGCGTGAATAAACAAAAAAAACCATATTATTCTTCTTCTTTCTTACACGACAATCATTAACAAAACCAAGCCACAAACAGTACCCTCCACCAAAAAAAAAAAAAAAAAACTAAAGCCACAAACAGTACCCTCCACCGAACAAAACAACAACAAAACTAAGCCATAAAAAACCATCACCACAAAAACAACAAACTAAGCCCAAACAACCTCCACCGACCAAGCCACCAAAAAACAACAATACCAAAAACAATAAAAAAAATGAACGTGAAAGACAACAGCAAAGTAGAACATGAAGGAAAACCAAAACATAACCAGCGACCAGCGTGAGAGGAAAGACAACCAAAACCGTGAACAAAAGTCAACAGCATAACCGAAGAAAAAACAACCGAAGAAAACAACCAGAAAACCAAACAAAAACAACCCAAAAATAATCCCAAAAAACCGAGAAACTAACAGCAAAAACAACCCAAAAATAGTGAGGAAATCACCAAAAAAATAGTGAGAAAACAGTAGCCAAAACTGAGACAAACACAACCCAAAAACAAAAAAAACAGCAGCCCAAAAAATAACAAAAAGCAAGCGAAAAAATAGAGAGCTGAAATAGCGAAATAGTGAGCAGAAATAGCGAAACAGCAAACCATCGATCCTTCCGGCGACGACCTAACACACTTCCAAGAAAGCAACTTAAAAGGTAACACCTGAGGGCACCCTATTTATTTTTATAGTTCCGGACATGGCATGCCTGGCTGGACGTGAAATATGTACAGCCGGGTATGCGAAGTCCTACATTAAAGACGGCCAAATTTCTAGTCACATTATTTTTTCTTCTTCGGTACTTTATTATTAAATTTTTTTTTATCTATTTAAGGTTATTTATCTTTTTCTATTTATTTATGCACTTTCATCGATATTTTATTATTCCGCATTTATTTTTGCTATTTAGGTTTTTTGTCTATTAATTTTTGTTATTGTTATTTGATTATTCCGTCCTTTTTTTATGACCGTTTATATTGCATTGATGGTTATGTGTGTTATTATCCCTTGCGGTATATCTGATGGGAACCCAGACATAAATTCCGTAGCCAAATCCGAATGGATGGTAGTGCGGTCTGTACTTGGGAAACAACTCCACGTACCACTTGGGAAATACCTATATATGCATGACTAACCCCTCTTTTTTATTTTCTGTTTATTTATTGACGCTTTATTTGCTTTTGATTATTATGACTCTTATGATCGTACCTTATATTACTTAATTTAATTTGCTTTTGTTTATATTAATATTTATGGGAGTGCAAATTTGTGTGTTTATTTGAATTATCTTCCATGAACTGCATAACATTTGGCTATACCATTGTGTGAACCCGTCCATTATACTGGCATAAGTATGTGACCATTCCGAACCCAATGCTTTGAGGTCTTCCCTTGCAAGGGGTGAGTGCGGCCTTAAATCATTTCCTAGTTCACACTGGGTGGCGACTCTTTTATTCTCCGATTTAGTCCCCTGCGAGCTACTATATACTCTCTACAGGCTGCGAGCCCAAAAGTGTCGTGGTCACCGAACATCATAGGCATAGCGGTAAACCCCGCTTCGCTCTTATACGGGTCAAGGTGGATTACTCCTTTTTGAAAGCGGCCTCATCCTTTTAAGATACTAAAAATCATGTCTTCTGATTCCCAGATTTTGAAATATGTCTTTTCCCTGAGGAGTTTGTTGCCATTCTCGGCTTGCATTTATCTCCTACTACCCTTCCGGTGATGTCGCGTTTCCAATGTAAATACCCTTGGGAAGCCTGTAGACACTAAATTTTTGCATAAGCCCGATGATGAGCCTCGTATCGAGGTACTACATGAAAAATTATTGAAGTTGCTGGAAATGAATGTCGGAAGGAAAGAAAACCTCCAAAATTAGTACCTCACTGGATTCGGACTCACTAGCCAGCCTCGGATTCGCTCAATTAGTTACTATTTCAAACCTTAGCCTCGGACAAGCCCCAAACTCCTACAACCGGCCCATTACCCTGCAACCCACACAATCGGCCCATAACCTCCCATGCACGCCCAAACCTTCCAAAATAGAGAAAATCCCATGTAATTCACATGTCAAAATTCCCTCATCAACACTTTCGAATTTAACAAGATGTGAAATCCCATCCTCACCAATTTAAAAAGATTTAAGATATCCATCACCAAATTTGTGAGATTGTATTCCCAAAATAAATTGAGAATATATCTCCCAAATCAATGTGATTTATTTTCCTATTTGGAGATCCTTTCAAAACTTTATAAAAGGGACACTTTTCTTCATCATCAAGGGGGCTCCTTTGATCGGCCACAACAATAAAACCCTAGGGACTCTCTTTTCTTGCCTTCGGCGGGAAGTACAAAGAAAAACCCTAGACCTTGGACGGCTCCCTTATTCTTCTTCTTCTTATCATTGAAACTATATACAAATACAACCCTGAAATACTGAGAAACACAACCCTGAAACAACAAAAGAGAAATTGCAAACCAAAACTGAAAACAACCAGTCTAACATCACCAAAACAACCAACAAACACCGAAAGAACCAAGCCAGAAACCGTGACTAGAAACCAAACAACCAAACCAGCCACAACCATCACCGAAACCAAAAAACAACCCACCACAAACGCCGAAAACAACAACAAGTAAACCACCCAAAAACCGTGAACCAAAGCATCAAAATAGTGAACCAAAATAGCCCAAAAAATTAACCAAAATAGCAGCCAAAAAAAAACCAAAACAGCAGCAAAAAACAACTAAAAATAGCAAAAAAAATAACCAAAAATAGCCCCAAAATAACCAAAAATAGCAACCTGTGAAACAACAAAAACAAAAACTAGCGAAATAGTAAAAACAGCAACCAGAAAATAGAAAAAATAGCAACCAGTAAAACAATAAAAATAGCAACCAGAAACAGCAAAACGGAAACCAAAAAATAGCAAAACAGCAAGCAGAAATAGTGAACCAGCAACCAGAAATAACGAACCAGCGAACCAAGCTTCGATTCTTCCGGGAATGGCTTAACGCACTTCCGAGAAAGTAACTTGAAAGGTAAGACCTGAGGGCACCCCATTTATTTTTATATTTCCGGATATGGCATGCTTGGCTGGACATGAAATACGTCCAGCCGGGTGTACGAAGTCCTACATTAAAGATGGCCAAATTTATAGTCATATTATTTTTTTCTTCTTCGGCATTTTATTATTTATTTTTTTTTATCCATTTAGTGTTATTTATCTTATTATTTATTTATTCACTTTCATCATTATTTTATTATTCCGTATTTATTTTTATCTAATAGAATCTCGGCCCCGAAACAGTGCCTTGTAGTATCCGTGGCTTTGGCTTTAGTTAACCAAGTTTCATATATTTTACATACCCTTTTTGCCCTGATGGCATCATGTATCGTGAAGTCGCTTTCACTCAAGGCGGTGGACCGTTGACCATCACTCGTTGGCACGTACCCTATGGTATAAAAAAGGCACGCTCACTTGGTCGCTCGAACCCTTGAGTGGGGAGACCTAGTTGTGAGCAACCATTCACCAACGGTAGCCTTTATCCATACCCTTATAATCCCACATATGAACCATAGTTATTTATCCTATAGAAGCTAACCGTGTGGTTGTGTTTGAGACCATTATCAATTGGATCCATTCGTGCCTCTCTTCATAGGATACGAACTTGTTGGGCCACTTAAACTAGGATGAGTTTGTATCTTATGATGATTGGGCTAAAAGTTTTCAAAATGACGATGGGCCACCTTGTGTTTGGGCCCCCTATCATTTGAAGTTATTTAGCCACTTTATCGCAAAAGTGTAAACATGTTGGGCCTTTTCAACTGGGATAAGTTTGCACCTCGTGATAATCTGATTGAACGCTTTAAAATGATAACGGGCAAACTTGTATGAAAACCTCGATGGGCTTAGAAGGTCCAAACATGATCCGAATATGCCAAACGCATGAGTCTGATATCTGCACTGGCTTTCATCCAGGAAGGGTACGCCCTGTTATGGCATATTTGTATACTTTTGGATATCTCCAAGTCCATCCCCACAACCGTGATTACCAAAGGCCCAATTCGTCATTTCTAGACAATGGCACGATCCTCATAATAGGCTTAGTCAATATTGTAAATGGGTGGTCTTTATTTTTTACCGATGGAAATGGACTGAGGTAGCCAAGGTTCACCGTTGTAGTGTAGGAGATAACGATTTTGTGTACCCCACATTGGTGCATAAAATAAGCCATACCTTGGACAAAAATAGACTTACCATGAGTATGGAAGGAATAAAGTCGGAATGATATATGCTATTTTGATAAATACATCCATCTCATGCATACACGCATCATGTTAAATGTGTTCAATCAGGCACACGAGGTCCTACATTGTGTATTTGTTTATCCATGCATATGTTTGTGTCATTTCAGATTCCATTTTGGTAATCTCGTTCGAACGCGTTTCCGAACGCTACACGAATGTATGGATTCAGTCTCAGTCCGTTCGAACATGTTTACGAATGCTACTCGAACGCGTATGCCTTTTGTTTTATCATGCATCAGGTCTTATCCCATTCGAACGTATTCTCGAACTCCATATGAAACCGAACATTCTGTTTACCATTCGAACGTGTTTTCAAAAGCTACACAAACGCACATACAGTGAACAAATTTCTTTTCATCACATTTCATGCATGTTCGCTTCTTTGGTTATTTCTTTTGCATTACATAATTAATCATATCATTTCATTATTGACACTTTTACTGTTATCATTTATTTATATTACCGGATTTATCTACTTAATGTGTTCGTGAGATTGTGTGTTTGCCCTTTATTTCACTTACTTCTATGCATGCAAACTTAGATATGAGCTTTTCATGCATGTGAATTTAGAAATAGAATACTCTTGGAAATATATGTTGCGTAGATTCGATTAAATTATTGCACAAATCATTTCATTACAAGTGGCATAAGTAAGGGACCATTCCGAACCCAATGATTTGAGGTCTTCCCATGAGCGGGGTGAGTGCGGCCTTAAATCATTTTCCAAGTTCACACTGGGTGGCGACTCCATTTTATTTCTCCGATGTAGTCGTCTGTGGGCTACTCTGTACTCCTGACCAGGCCGTGAGTCTGGAACAGTGTCGCCGATTTCTGTGTCCTACACTCAGGATAGTAAATGAAAACTTCGGGAATCAGAAGATATGATTTCCAGTATCCGAGAAGGGTAGTAAGATAAAAATGCAAGCCGAGAATGACAGCAAACTCCTCAGGGAGAGGACATATTTTGAAATCTGGGAATCAGAAGACATGATTTTCAGTATCTTAAAAGGATGAGGCCGCTTTCAAGAAGGCGTAATCTATTTTGACCCGATACGGGTAGCGAAGAGAGGAAAGTTAAGCCAGGTCTAGGGTGACTAGTCTACCACCCCGCGAATAAAGGAAACAACATGATCTTGAGCAATGAGACCAAAGAGAATTGAACAATCACCGGGGGAGAATTGATATGAAGAAACTGTCAGCAGGCCAAGGGGGCGCCCGAGGGCCCAAAGGATTCCTAAAGGGGTGAAGAAACCCTCTAACACAAGGAATGCCTAACCAAAGATGACATCAAGCTAATAGGACAAAGAAAATCCATCGAAATAGGGTATGCATCCATGCATACATGCATACACGTCGCATACACACAATTTTTGTTTGTGTTCGCAGGAAAAAGAAAAAGTGGCGAATACGAGCAACTCCTCGGGAATGAGGACGAGCAATCCGGGAATGGCACTCTAGAAATTGAGAAAAACCTCGGGAATGAGGACCAGCAACTCCTAAGGAATGAGGACGAACAAGCCGGGAATGGCACTCCGGGAATGGAGAATAACCTCGGGAATAAGGACGAGCAAGCCGAGAATGGCACTCCGGGAATAGAGAACAACCTTGGGAATGAGGACGAGTAACTCCTCAGGAATGAGGACGAGCAAGCCGGGAATGGCCCTTCCGGAATAGAGAATAACCTCGGGAATGAAGATTAATCAAGGGTCAAAGTGCCTCACCACCATTATCAACAGTTTTGGGAATGAACCATAGGGTTGAGGCCTACATTATCAGTACAGTTCGGGAATGAAGCCCAGAGATCGAAGCATCTCACACTAGGAATGGTTTCGGGAATGAACCGCTGAGATCAAAGCATCTCATACTAGGAATGGTTTGGGAATGAACCACAGAGATCGAAGCATCTCACATTTGGAATGGTTCGGGAATGAACCACGGAGATTGAAGCATCCCACACTAGGAATGGTTCGGGAATAAACCGCATAGATCGAAGCATCTCTCATTAGGAATAGTTCGGGAATGATCCGCAGAGATCAAAGCATCTCACACCCGATGGTTTGGGAATGAAGCCTATGGGTCGAAACACCTCACCATCAACTGAACTCAGTTCGGGAATGAAGCCCAGAGATCGAAGCATCTCACACTGAGGATGGTTAGGGAATGAAGTCCAGATGTCGAAGCACCTTGCCATCTACTCAACTCAGTTTGAGAATAAATCCTAAAGATCGAAGCATCTCACATGGATGAATCCCAAGGCTTAAAGCACCTCGCCATCAAATCAACTCAGTTTGGGAATAAATCATAGAGATCGAAGCATCTAGCAAGGATGAATCCCATGTGTCAAAGCACCTCGCTATCAAATCAACTCAGTTTAAGAATGAATCTCAGGGGTCGAAGCACCTCCCCAAAGTAGTGAAACAACAAGTAAGTCTGGCAACGACCGACGAACTAGGTAAGTAAGAATGCATGCATGACTTTGATAGGTTGTCACTGTCACACACTACATAAGCCCCATCAAAGTGGGGGCGACTGTAGACACTACATTTTTGCATAAGCCCAATGATGAGCCTCGTATGAAGGCACTACCTGAAAAGTTGCGGGAAACGAATGGCGGAAGGAAATAAAACCTCTAAAATTAGCACCTCACTGGATTCAGACTCACTAGCCAGCCTCAGATTCGATCAGTCTGTTTCTGTTTCACACCTTAGGCTCGGATAAGCCACAAACACCTGCAACCGGCCCATTACCCTGTAACCCACACAATCGGCCCATAACCTCCCATGCAAGCCCAAACCTTCCCAAATAGAAAAAATCCCACCCAATTCACATGTCAAAATTCCCTCATCAACACATTGCAATTTAATAAGATGTAAAATCCCATCCTCACTGACCGGCGTAAACACACACGTATAACGCAAGCGCATGTATCGTTCAAGTAGTATAAAAATATCGATCCCATGAGGACTTAATATCTAATCTATTAATTTCATGAGGTCAAATGATTACTAGTATCTAACAGGTTGATTGATTGATTTGAACTGGTGACGATTCTAAATTTAAAAGCAAGTAAATAAAATTGTCGAAAATAGGTTTTAAGAAAATTCAATATTAAAAACTATCTAGGGTTGTGATTTCTTCCAATATCATTTTAAAGATGAAGTGGTTATTTTAAAGTTGGGTAATATATTGATTTATTAACCTGGAACACTAAATTATGTGTAAGCCTCTGTCGATGGTCAGACACAAATACCCAGTTTAACTCAATTGAACCATATGTCTATGTCAACCAAATTATCTAGATTCATTAAGTTTAAGTTCCAATTATGGCTACCCCCGCCCGACAGGTATATTCCTATCCTGTAAGGAAATCTATTAAAGGGTTATCTATCCTCAAGGAAGATCGTGGGCTATTGAGTCTAAGGCTGAAACCTAAAATCCCTATGTCTAGTTCATTTTAGATTTACCAGATCAATTTTATTAATGGCCAGTTAATGAAAAAGCATTAAGATTAAGACTCAATAAATAAATCTTTATATTACCCAAGCTACAATCTAACCCCTTATAAAACGGTGATATTAAAAGTCATCACAACCCCAGATAACTAATTTAGTTACAACACATAACTAGGGCTAGTAAAAACTTGAAAATAAAAGACATAAAGTAAAAATGCGGTAAAGTAAATTACAATAAAATAAAATGCTAAGGTAAAAGGAATTACTTTTACTACTACTAATTTAGATATCTCCCAAAAAATAATATATATACTTGTGATAATATTACCAACCGACCAATCTGGCGGTATCCTTTATT
This sequence comes from Zanthoxylum bungeanum, assembly GCA_019454045.1. Lineage (NCBI taxonomy): Eukaryota > Viridiplantae > Streptophyta > Magnoliopsida > Sapindales > Rutaceae > Zanthoxylum > Zanthoxylum bungeanum. Next base: position 51,693 of record SKCR01046890.1, on the reverse strand, counting down.
AGTCAGGTTTAAACCAGATTAAAATGAATTACCAACCGACCAATCTGGCGGTATCCTTTTTAAGTCAATATTTTAAATAGTGAATATATTATTTTTAAGGGAGATTAATCTAAATAGCAATAGTAAAAGAATTACCTTTCACCCTAGCTGGGAAGTTACCTCCTCATGGTGAATAGTAAAAACTGTAAAAAGTAAAAAAGTAAATTACTATATTAACAAAACGTAATTAAAATTAATTACAAAACAAAAAACTAAAAAAAACTAAAAGCTAAAAGAAACTAGAGAGAGAAACTCTCTCTTTAGATAGAATATAAGAGAGAGAGTGGTGCAATGAATTCTGAAATTTGAAGCTCTATTTATAGGCCCCGGTAGGCTTCCAGCGTCGCGACGCCAAGGCCTCTGGCGTCGCTACGCCAGCTTTTGTCGATGTGGCATGCTCTGGTTCGCCGGTTTGCAGATTCTGGATAAGCTGATAAGATGACACGTGACGAGGTGGTTGGGCTTCAATTATTATGACACGTGGCGGCTTCTGAATGGTTGATGAGATTCTTGTCCGCCACGTGTCAGATAAGGATTAGATACTCAATGATTGATGCTGACGTGGCGCTGATGTGACGGTGACGTGGCGACACGTGGGAAAGAGACTGTCGGCACCGTAGGATTGCGACACGTGGCACTTCCTGATTGGCTGATGATGACGTGGCAGTGAGGTGGCAGTTTGACTTGGTCAACCTGGTAAAGTGGCTGATGATGTGGCAATGACGTGGAGTGACATGTGGCACACGTGGCAATGATGACTGTGGGCACCGTATGATGCTGACACGTGGCACGGCGCATGTTAGCAGATCGGCTGTGATGGTGACTCGTGGCACGGCGCACGTTAGCAAAGTCAAACTTTTCTCAGATTCTGATTTGTGGACCTGGCGCACGTTAGCACTATTCGGCGCATGTTAGGCGTCGCGACGCTGAAGGTATTGGCGTCGCGATGCTGACAATTTTCTGAAATGTCCTTTTTGTGCAATTTTCACTGTTTTGGCCCAAATCACCTCCAGAATGTCCTGAAACTTTATTTATCTACAAAATAACACAAAACACATCAAAATATTCACAAAACTCAAGAAACTATACAAAATATTAGGTTAAATGAGTGGGAAATAATGATAGATTTACCACTCATCACTCACCAATATAAAAATATTTAAGATATCCATAACCAAATTTGTGATATTGTATTCCCAAAATAAATTGAGAATATATCTCCCAAATCAATGTGATTTATTTTCCTTTTTGGAGATCCTTTCAAAACCTTGTAAAATGGACACTTCTCTTCATCATCAAGGAGGCTCTTTTGATCGGTCACAACAAGAAAACCCTAGGGAATCTCTTTTCTTACCTTGGGCGTGAACTACAAAGAAAAACCATAGACCTTGGATGGCTCCCTTCTTCTTCTTCTTACAACTGAAACTACACACAAATAAAACCCTGAAATACCGAGAAATATAACCTTGAAACACCGAAAGACAAACAGCAAACCGAACACGAAACCGAAAATAACCAGTCTAACATCACCAAAATAACCAACAAACACTGAAGGAACCAAGCTACAAATCGTGACCAGAAACCAAACAACCAAACCAGCCACAACCATCACCGAAACCATAAAACAACCCACCACAAACACTGAAAACAACAACCAGTAAACAACCCAAAAATCATGAACCAAATAATGAAAACCGTGAACCGAAATAGCCCAAAAAACAACCAAAATATCAGTAAAAAAACAACCAAAACAGCAGCCAAAAACAACCAAAAATATCCCAAAAAACAACCAAAAATAGCAACCAGCGAAACAACAAAAATAGCAACCAGCGAAACAGCAAAAATAGCAACTAGAAAATAGCAAAAACAGCAACCAGCCAAACGCCAAAAACAGCAACCAAAAATAGCAAAATAGCAATCAGAAAATAGCAAAACATCAAGCAGAAACAACGAACCAGCAATCAGAGACAGTGAACTAGCGAACCAAGCTTCGATCATTCCGGCAACGGCTTAACGCATTTCCGAGAAAGCAACTTGAAAGGTAAGTCCTGAGGGCACCCCTTTTATTTTTATAATTCCGGACACGACATGCCTGTTGGATAATTATGACCCATATCATCACTATTTTGTAAAGGACATGGTGTGCTTGTACAAAATTAACTATATGACAAAGGAAATTGCTCTTTTATCATATTGTAATTGGATTACTTATATATATAAATGATAAAAGTCCATATGATTAGTATCACATTAATAAGATATGAGACAATATTAATCCATGAAAGGTTTAATCATTAAATATCTGTAGTCGTAGTATTATCGAGACTGGACATCGATAATGCGGAATATGCTAGTACTGCACTTGTGCGCTTTATGGAAGCTTAACGGCATAGTTCTCATATATTTAAGTATTGGATACTTATGTAAGTGTGATAGGAAGTTCTGTTTACCGATGGTACGGGAACATTTTCGCTCTGGATAGACCCCTCGGAATCCTATTGGTAGTATGACTATGTGTGTATGGGAATCCGAATCAGGGTAGGTGTATTTGGTCTTAACGTGAGACTTGCTTCTTTAATACTTACGACAATCAGTATACTTTGGTTTTGGTCGTCCGAGGCTTTAACAGGTTCTGTGTACACCTCTTCTAGATATATTGAGAATCGTAGTGTATTGGGTGTGATCTCAAGATGGAAGTATCAATTCAGTCATATGGAGATGATGATCACGTAGGATACGAAACTAGTACTCTTAAGTACTGCAGTCATCGGGATAATATGACTAGGTCATGATAATCCAATTATAGAGACTAGATGCCAGTGATCCGATATATACTTCGTACGGGGCAGACACAATTCCAGCCCCGGGCTTAGCATGTGACATCTGATACTAGATCGTAATATGCAATACATTGTATATTACGCCTGATAAAGATTATATATTCCTTTAAAGAATATTTCTAGAGAATTGGGTAGGCATAGAGCTTTACTAGAAGCCAATCATGTCTTGTAAATTGGTAAGAACGTGGTACCAGGTACGCACGTGATCGGATAGTCCAATGACCGTATTTACTGCCAACATATCCAGCGATCTATTGGGTCGCTTCCCGAACATTCACCGATGAGATTTGTCTCTAACATAATTAATATGGGATTAATTATGAAAGATAAAATTAATATGGGATTAATTACGGTAAAAATTAATATGGGATTAATTATCAGAGAAAGAATTAATTTGGGATTAATTGCGTCGAGAATTTATCTGGGATTAAATTCGTCGAGAGGAGAGAACGTGATTAATTTGGAATTAATCGGTAAAATAAATTTAATAGTGAAATTGGATTTCTCTATTTAATTTGGCTAAAATAATATATTAGATATATTAATTGAATTTGGATTTCAATGTGGAATTAAAATTGGATTTTAATTCGTGCGAACGAATTAATTTGGAATTAATTTTCGAGCGACTTTCGTAATAATTTTGCGAGGCAATATTATTTAATTAAATTGGATTTAATTACATCGCAACGGAAAATTCGTTTAATCGGATTCAACGAACCCGAGCCCGAAGTGTGTTGAGCAAGCCCACTTGAATTTTAAATTTAAAGTGGGGCCCACCAACTTACATCAACTTGACACTTGACTTACATCAAGTAGTCATAAGTGTGATGGAAGTTGTTGGCTATTATAGATGTGGCATTTTATTACACAAACACAAGTCAACTTAAGTAATATGTTTTGGAAACAAAAATCACTATTCATTCTCTCCTCCAAGCCTCCAAAACCGTGAGCTTCATCCTCTCCCCATGGAATTTTATTACAAAATTTCTACTTGCTATCACGTTAAGGAGTGAAAAGAAGGTGATAGGGAAACTCACCCGAGAGTTTGGAACACGATTTAAAGCTTGGAGCTTCTGAAATACAAAGAAAAAGTCTTGAAACTCATCTGATCAATGTGAGTATTTCCGCAACTCTCTTTGATTTATTCACACAAAATCTAAGAGATCTTTGGCATGTTATAGGAACACTAACAATGGTATCAGAGCATCCTAAGTTTGATTTGAAAATCTAAGGTTCATATACTTAAATTTGGGATTTTTTGGCTTGGAGCTTGATTTGCCTAAATTGATGGTTGGGTTATGTTTTATATGATGTTGAATTGGATTTGTACATTGTTGGAATTGAGAAAAATTGATTAGATCAAAAATCCTCAATTCCTTAGCATGGCCGAATTTATGCCCTAGTATTGCTCATGGTTAATTTTAAAATTTGACAATTAGATATGTTCATTGGCATGAAATATATGTTAGATGTTGATTTAATTTGATTGAAATCAAATTGCATGATAATTTCTATGACTTTACCGTGACCTATGTAGCATGTTTTAGAATTGATTTTGCTTCAATTTATGTTGGACATGAATTGGAAATATTGAGCATGATTAATTTTATTAATTAGTGTTTTGGAAACATTAGATTAGTTGATTAATTATGTTAATTACACTTGAATTGGATTAATATGTAATTTGGAATAATGTATTAATTTAATTATTGTAATGGGCTTAATGGGCCTGGTTCGGCCAAGTTTGGTTTATGACAATTGGGTTGGATCCAATTGGGCCTAAAACCATTTCCATAAAGTCCAAATATGACAATTGGGCCTTTAAATAATTTAATTGGGCCTAATGGGCCTAAATTGATTTTTAGCATAGGGTGATTCCTAATTGGGCCTTGGCATCTTGGGTTTGATCCATAATTGACAAAGCCCATGCCTAAAGAATTAATTGAAAGCCCATTAGACTTTAATTGAATAATATTGGATACTAATTGGGCCTTTGAGACCCAATTGGATTGGATTTGGAATCCAAGTCTTTAAGGCACATAAATAAGTATAATTATTTAATTTGGAATTAAAAATGAATTAGTATTGGATAAAATTTAAATTGGATTTAAAATTATAGTTCGATATAATTCAAGGATACATACTTTGAGTATTTATTCTTAAATGAGTTGGACTCGCGCAAATCAAATCATTGTTTGAACATTGGATGGTCATTAATTCAAATATTAATTAATTGGATTAGATTGATTGAATAACATGCCTTGTGTGAATACATGGATGTATTTGTATGAATAATGTATATCAGATGGATATTAGAAGGGTGAGGGCAATTTTGGAAATTATTGTAATAAATCTAGAATTTATTTAAATTGGACCTGCGTGTCCAGCCTATTATCTTTATTCTCTTTGTAAATGAGGTTTCTTTTAGTGTTATGTAATTGCGTAGAAGTATGAATAGTGCTAGCGGGAAAAAGGAAATGGATAGATTTTTTTTTGGAACAAATTATTTTATATATCCATCTTCATATCATTATTATTTATTTCGCGCCTTATTATTCTTTTAGAATGCATCTTAGGGCGTATGTTTTGGAGATCAATCAAGTCCACAAGATCACAAACAATGCATAAAAATCACATATGAACACATCAAAAGAGGTGGCGGAATCAACTCACATTGAATTTCGGTTTTGATGTTTGAAGAACAAAGGTGCGTTTTTGAGCTCCCTCCAAGCTCGGCAATGGCTTCCATGCAGTGGGCTGTGCGGTTTTGGACTGGTTTGGATCCTCCATTTTCGGCCATTGAAGACCACCATTGAAGCTCAAAGCTTCAAGCTTCCTTGCTCAAGAAGAAGCTTCCCTATCACCTATGTATGCTCAAGGTGTGCTAGCACTTGATTTTAGCCAAAAAATCATTATCTTGCTTCTCTTCTCAATTTTCGGCAGAAAAAGAACAAGAAGAGAAGAAAAACGGTCCAGACCCGAGAGAGAAAAGGGAGGGAAGAAGAAGACCGTGTCTTGCATGTTGGAGAGAGAGAGGACCGAATGTGTATAAGTAAAAGAAAAGTAAATATATATTTATTCATTTATTTCCAAAAATAAATAAAACAATATATATATTCCAAACCTTTTCATATTCCATCACTTTTACTTTTAACTTTAAGTCATATCACATCACTTTTCACATCACATCTATTCACTTTAATAAAGTGACATATTGTCAAGTCACATCACTCAAAGTGACAATTGATTTGACGATTGACGCGACTAGTGATTTGACGCTTGATGTGACTTGCGTGCCGCACTCGAATTCGAAATGCGAATGCGCTCGCAATCACTCTCGGGCTCGGGTTCGCTAATTCCAAATTAACGAATTTTCCGTCGCGTCGTAATTAAATGATTACGCCTAGCGAAATCACTATTCACGTCGCTAACGAATTAATTCTAAATTAATTCGTTCGCCCGAATTAAAATCTAATTTTAATTCCGCGTCGAAATCCAATTTCGATTATATATCGAATATATTAATTTTATCGATTAATTCCAAATTAATCGTTCTCTCTCTTTAATGATATTTTATCCGAGATAAAATATCTCCGTAATTAATCCCAGATTAATTTTCTCTCTCATCGAATTAATCCCAGATTAATTCTATCTCTCTCTTCTAATTAATCCCAGATTAATCAAAGTGCGAGTCATACGTCATCGGTGAATCTTCAGGAAGCGACCCATGAGATCTCCGGATATGTTGGCAGTAAATACGATCGTCGGACTGTCCGAACACGTAAGTACCTCGTACTACGTTTATATCGATTTACAAGACAAGGTTGGCTTCTAGCAAAGCGCCATGCCTACCCAATTCTCCAGAAATATTCTTACAGGAATATATAGATCTGTATCAAGCGTAGTATACCGTAGTTTGTGTGTATATCGGCCCAGTATCGGATAATCACGTGCTAGGGCTGGGGCTGGATAAGTGTCTGCCCCGTCCGAAACACATGTCGGATGTCTGGTAACATAGTCTCTATAATCGGATATACATGACCTGGTCACAATATCCCGATTGGTTGCGCAACACTCAAGAGCACTAGTACCGTATCCTGCGTGACATCATCTCCAATGACTGAAGTGACACTTCCATCTTGACATCACACCCAATACACTACGACTCTCTGATAAACCCAGAAGTGGTGTACACAGAACCGTTAAAGCCCCCCTACCACCAAGACCAAAGTTTATCGATTATCGTAAGTATTAGCGATGCAAGTCTCAGGTTAAGACTATACACACCTACCTCTGATTTCGGCCTCCCATAGACACATAGTCATAATACCAATGGGATTCCGAGGGGTCTATCCAGAGCGAAGCTGTTTCCCGTACCATCGGTGAAACACGACCTCCTATCGCACTTGCATAAGTATCCAATACTTATATATATGAGAACTATGCCGTTGTGCCCTCACAAACGCGCACAAGTGCAATACTAGCCTATTCCGCATTATCGATGTCCAGTCTCGATAATACTACGGCTAGGGATATTTAATGATTAAACCTTCGGGGACTGATACTGTCTCATATCATTCTCAGTCCAGGTACTAATCATAGGGACCTCTCTTCATTTATATATCTATGGTGATCTAATCACAAATGATGAGAGTGCAATTTCCTTATTACATAGTTAATTTGCTACAACAACACAATGATCTGTGCAAATAGTGACGCTATGGGTCATATTATCCAACAATCTCCCACTTGGCACATAGCCAGTCACTCGAGTGTCTAACACCCGAACTATGTACAATTCGCTCAAATTGCTGAGGAAAGGTTTTCGTCAGCGGATTTGCTTAATTATCGTCTGACGCGATTTACACGATCATCACATCGCCACGATGTATGATCCGAACGAATCAGATGATATAGAAGTATATATCTGGATCGTCGATGAGACCTTTAATTCTTTAGCCTGTGCTGACGCCTAGCTCAGCTGCTAACAGAATTATATCTAATCTAATTAGATTTATTATCGATCCAAATGGCTTCTATTGGCTGCCTCAGCTGCAGCAATAATCCGCATTTGTTGTTAATTCGGCAACAGTTATCTTGCTCGGAAGATTTCCAGCTCACTGTCCCAGTGTTCAAACTTTATAGTACCGCAGTATTTACCCGTTTGGAAACTTGCAGCAGTGATCCCAGTCACTTCAAGTTCTCCATCTCCATAGTTTAAGACAACATCTTTAGTTCTCTCAGATACTAACAGATGTTCTTAATCTTCAATCCAGTGACTATCACTTGGATTGACCCGATTGTGACTCCATATGCTCAAAGCGTATGAGACACCAATACAAGTACATTTAAATGTACAATTTCTCAGAGAGTGTTACCAACTCCAAATCTAGCCCAGTAGATCTTTATTCCTTGAATAAAGGTTGTTACTCCCCAGAATTCTACGGAGAATTTCTATTGAAAGAATATCTATGAAAGCCAAGCTTTCATCTATGGGAATTTCATCGTCAGTGCCCTCCCACTAACTTCCTTATATACACAAGAATTATTTCGTTTTGAGTTAAATCATAAACCATTATGATTATTTCAAAACGTCAGTTCCAAGAACCTCATGCTTGCTTCAATCCAAACATGGATCGAATAACCGGTAAACCTTGTTTGTCGGTTATACAAAATCGTCAGGATGTTGCAAGCATCCTCCAAAAGGTTTCCTTTTCAGGAAAGCGATTTTGATCTGCAACTGACACATTTCATAAATGAAATATGCAGTTATCAACAAGCATCTTCAAAATGGATTTACCATGGCAACAGGTAAAAGGTTGAACCGTTATTAACACAATGTTGATAACGATACCTTTCCGTCAAAAGCCCAGCTTTGTACGTTGGTATGTTGCCTTCCATGTATGTCTTCCTTGAAGACGTTTAATGTACCATAGGCACAATGCCTCGTGGTACAACAACTAGTATCCAAAATAGTTGTTAAACATGGAATCCATTTTCGATTCATGGCACTTTGCCATAATAGGGAGTCGATACCTTGTATCACTACCTCCTCATACGTAATCAGTTGGTGTACCTTAAAAGATTAACATCTTTATGAGGTGAGATCAGAAACCCATACCCCAGGTTGTTTTCTGACTCTCTCTGATCTACGCGATTTCTTGTGTATTTGAAGATTAATGGTATAGATTCATCATTGATGAACTATTTGTGTTCCATTACGGACCTTGTGCCTAGAACAGTATTACTTCGATTTTCATCGAGTATCACTATCCTCCCACTGACCACTGCATATCGGTATTCCTCTCAGGAAAACCGCATGGTGAGCAACAATCACATTGTTCTCATGTGGGATTTATAAGTACTATACTTATGGTTTCCCTTAGGATAACCTATATTGGCACTAATCCAATTTGGTTCTTAGTTTGGTATCATCCAAACTTTATGCCTGGCATACCCAAATTATCAGGAATGAGAAACCTCGTTTCTTTCCTGTTCATATCCTATATGATATCTGTCAAACAGATTTACATGGAACCTTATTCTAAATAAGTTTTGCACTGTTAATACATATCCTGTTGAAGGAAACAGTAGCTCAGAGCGACTCGCGAAAAACCTATCATGTCCAACAAAACTTGGTTTTTAGTTCTGACACACCGTCAATTGACGTGTCTCGGGAGGAGTCCTCATATGAAAGAATACCGTACTCTTTCATGTACGTATGAAACTTACTGCTTAAGTATTTACCAATACGGTCTTACCGTAGCGGCATAATACTACAGCCGATCTGTTTGTATACTTCGTGTCGAAACTCAAAGTTTCGTATTTGTGTTCTTCAAAAGAAACACATAACCATAACGTGATGCCACATCCGTTAAGGTCACGAAATATTCATGTACACATCTAGCCAAGCTAGATATGGGCCCACTTACTTCACCATGAATAGGGTTACAGATCGGTGGCCTTTACACTATTACCTAGTAAATAGTATTTTAGGTACTTTACCTAGTAAACTAGATTCGTAGACCTTATTTGAATAGTCAAATCAGTCCTAGTACCCACTCTTCAAAAGTGTGGATATACGAGTCTTGTTTAATTGTGTCCCGACAACAATGCCACAAATAAGTCTCTATTGATCAAATCAATATGAGCTAATTTATTTGTCATTTTATATGTTTGAGATTTTATTTATATTCAAAATATAAATTCTGTTATTCACATCTAATGTGTTTATCTCGGTATCATCTTTATATAATAAAACACTTAGTGTTCTAGAATATAAAGGTTTTATCCGCAATGGATTAAACACTGATATAGAGATAATGTCTCTAGTCAAACTAGTTACATTATAACAGTTCCTAATTTAAGAACATACCCAAAGGGTAGTTCCTAAACCTAGGTATCCACGGTCGAAACAGCGACTTTCGTCCCGTTTCCGATTCGCAGAGCAATCTCAACTTGAAGTCAGTATCCTGCTCGAAGCAGATTCTGAATATCAATACATATATATTATGTACCACACTAAGTATTTAAAATCTAATTTAATACTAGCTGTGAACATAACTAAGACAAACATTTTTAAAGTTAGAGCCTCGCCCTTTCTTTAATTCCTCGTGTCTTCAATATCCAAATGGTAGTCACTTAGGGATATGTCAATTATCCTTTTCAATATTTTAGGAACCTTAGGCCAAGCCTTGGTTTTTAGAATATTGAAAGGAATGTGCACCTCGTGCTACATGCCCAATTGCAAACTTTGACTTTACATGAATAGTCAATTAATTCTCCAAGAATTATAAATTGCAATTTTAATACTTCTTAAATCCAAAGATAGATTATGTAAGTATATTAATTAAGCATTAAAGTCATCATCACATAAATCTTCCAAAGATTTTATGCTCTACTATTGCTTAATTTTGGGCGTAACGTATAATAAGTTATTTTATCAAATAAAGTAACCTATTATTTATTCCCAATTTGAAAATTAAATCATTTAAAATATTTTAATCCCAGATTATATTTTAAATATTCAACTTTTCAATTTCTTATCTTGATTACAATAGTCTAACTATTTAATCAACGATTAGTGGTACTATATATTTATAATGATTATAATAGTCCAACTATATAATCAAATATAATCCAAATTATTAACCTCAATTACATTGATTACTATAATCCAATTATAAAATCAACTGTAAACTGAAATTAATTAATTCAAATATATTGATTAATATAATCCAATTATATATAATCAAGTATAATACAGTCCAACTGTTTATTAAAACAACATAAAATATTAGTCCAACTAATACTTTTGATTATATGACGAAATAAAATAAAATGAGCGTGTTTAGCGAGTATTCGAACGAATGTTGCAAATTCAATACTTGCCTCCCACTATTTTTCGTCGAGCCTCTAACCCTCTGTGGAGTACTCGGGAAACCGTGTTTCCTAGTGGGCTAGGATCCTATTAAATAACACACAACCCTGACTTTGGCCAATAAAAAGCTGTATGCTATTTAACTAGGTAGATCTCACAGATCAATTGGATCTCATCCAATTCCTAGATCCAGTTAGGTGGACATCCAAGTCCGAAACATATGCATAATGTCAATGTATCCATTACATTTTCCTAACCATATCCTCTGAATCATCTAGGCCTTGGCTTTGGCCAAAAACAAACCTAATGATTCCAGTTAAGCTGGACCCATTGACGAGGAAAGTTTTGTAATCAATGTCATTGGACAAAAAGTGATCTGACTTTGGCCAATAAAAATCACGATTTGGACAAGACACCGATATGCAACAAAACTCTCATGATTCAAGTACATCCTTGATTGACAAAGGTCTTGACTTTGGTCAATAAAAAACCAATGCCAACTTCGGATCTGAACAAGAATCATTCAATGGAAGGATATTTGCTTAATATAAAACGAGGGTTTTTCGCGTGCAAATTGGCTACCAATTCAATTATGTTTGTTAAGGTCTCATCATCATACACCCTTAAACATGCATTCTAAATTCATAATAAAGCATATATGAAATAAAATAATAATGATATGCGGATGGATATTTTACATTGATCCTAGATCAAATCTCTCACTTTCTCTCTCCTGCTAGCACTTGTATTACTTCTACCCGTTACACTACACTTCTAAAGAAACCTCTATACATGGAGGGGAATAGGTGAGAAGAGAATACAAAGAAATAGGAGATAAGGCTGGACACGCAGGTCCAATTTAATAAATCAAATTTATTACAATTTCCAAAATCGCCCAACCCGACTAATATCCATCCGATATACATTATTCAAACATCACAACCATGTATTCATACAAGCATGTTATCAATCAATCAATCAAATTAATTAATCTTGATTATTAGTGATCATCCAATGTTCAAAAAGATTTGATTTTGTTCGAGTCAAACTCGTATTGCAAACACGTACTCAAAGTACAATTTCTACGAATTAAATTAAATTACATAATTAAATCCAATTTAATACGTATTTAATTCTAATTCATTATTTAATTCTAAATTAAATATTACACTTTTATTAACGAACCTTTACGACTTAAATTCCAAATTTAATCGCAACGGGTCTCAAAGCCCGATTAACATCTAATGTTTTATTTAATTAAAGTCCAATGGGCTTTTAATTAATTTCTATAGGCGTGGACTTTTGGTCAACTCGGGTCAAACCGAACAACCAAAATCCAATCCGGGAGTTACCCCATAAGCCTTTAAATTAATTTTGGCCATTAGGCCCAATTAAATAATTAAGGTCCATTAAATCATAATTGGACCTTTTGGATTCGGTTTTGGGCCTAATTGGATCCAACCAATTTTGCCTAAACCCAACTTTGTTACAACAAAGCCCAAAAGCCCAATTACAACCTAACAAGCCCAATTTCCAAAATCAAGCCCAATTAATTAACTTATAAAATTCCAAATTTCACAATTAATTAACCTAAGTGTAATACACAATCAATTACCCAATTAACATTTCTAAAATATCAATTAGCCTAATTAATCATGCACTTTAACAACCAAATAGTGTCCAACACAATTCAATCAAAATCAACCCAATTAACATGCTTTCAAGTCTCGGCAATTAGGGGTTTTTCAATTCGATTCGGTTTCAATCCAATTGAGTCCACAATCATAATTTCCCAAATCAATTCAATTCATCCAATGAATTAAAACAACAAAATCACAAAGATTTCATGTTCTTTAAAATTCGGCCAAGCCACTTTAAAAGGGAAAAATGTTCCAAATCAAAATTCAATCCAATTGAACTTCAAAACAACATTAACCATTTGTTTTATGTCATCCAATGATCAAACAAAACAAAATTACCAAGACATTAGGGTTATTTCATTTTCGGCCAAGGCTTCAATTTGGGGAAATTGAATCCAATCCAATTTCATGAATTTGATCACACACAATCTCAATTAACATGTTCTAAGCATACTTAAACATCCATTCAATTAAAACATGCTTAAATTTTAAACTTAAACACACATTTTCCCAATTTCAAGTTTCAAATTCAACCTAAGAATTGGGGAAAATTGATCTAATCCAATTTTCTTGAAATTGATCATGCACAACTTCAATTCAACCTCATTCAAGCATAATGCATCAAACAATTCAACCAAATCATGCCTAAATCGAGTTTACCCAAATTAAAGTTTTGACCAAAATTTGCAAATTGGGGAAAATCAATCAATGATTTTTTTTTGTCAAATTGATTACATATATCTCAAATTAGATCATATATAAGCATTCTTACACAATCAATTTGTCAGAATCAAGCCAAAATCAAAAAGCCCCAAATTTGCCAAGAACCCTAATTTCGGATTTCATGCAACCAAAGCTCTAGATACCATTGTTGGAGATCAATCAAGTCCACAAGATAACAAACAATGCATAAAATCGAATATAACAATTCAAAGAGAGGTGCTTGCGGATAATCATATCACATATGAACACATCAAAGGTGGCAATCAACTCATATGAATGTCGGTTTTGATGTTTGAGAACAAAGGTGCGTTTTTGAGCTCCCTCCAAGCTCGGCAATGGCTTCCAATCAGTGGGGCTGTGCGGTTTTGGACTGGTTTGGATCCTCCATTTTCGGCCATTGAAGACCACCATTGAAGCTCAAAGCTTCAAGCTTCCTGCTTCAAAGAAGACTTCCCTATCACCTATGTATGCTCAGGTGTGCTAGCACTGATTTACACCACAAAAATCATTATCTTGCTTCTCCATTTTCGGCAGAAAACAGAACAGAAGGAGAAGAAAAACGGTCCAAGACCGAGAGAGAAAAGGAGGGAAGAAGAAGACCGTGTCTTGCATGTTGGAGAGAGAGAGGACCGAATGTGTATAAAGTGAAAAGAAAAGTAATATATATTTATCATTTATTTTCCAAAAATAAATAAAACAAAATATATATTCCAAACCTTTTCATATTCCATCACTTTTACTTTTAACTTTAAGTCATATCACATCACTTTTCACATCACATCTATTCACTTTAATAAAGTGACATATTGTCAAGTCACATCACTCAAAGTGACAATTGATTTGACGATTGACGCGACTAGCGATTTGACGCTTGATGTGACTTGCGTGCCGCACTCGAATTCGAAATGCGAATGCGCTCGCAATCACTCTCGGGCTCGGGTTCGCCAATTCCAAATTAACGAATTTTCCGTCGCGTCGTAATTAAATGATTACGCCCGCGAAATCACTATTCACGTCGCTAACGAATTAATTCTAAATTAATTCGTTCGCCCGAATCAAAATCTAATTTCATTCCGCGTCGAAATCCAATTTCGATTAATATATCGAATATATTAATTTTATCGATTAATTCCAATTAATCGTTCTCTCTCTTTAATGATATTTTATCCGAGATAAAATATCTCCGTAATTAATCCCAGATTAATTTTCTCTCTCATCGAATTAATCCTAGATTAATTCTTATCTCTCTTCTAATTAATCCCAGATTAATCAAAGTGCGAGTCATACGTCATCGGTGAATCTTCAGGAAGCGACCCATGAGATCTCCGGATATGTTGGCAGTAAATACGATCGTCGGACTGTCCGAACACGTAAGTACCTCGTACTACGTTTATATCGATTTACAAGACAATGTTGGCTTCTAGCAAAGCGCCATGCCTACCCAATTCTCCAGAAATATCTTACAGGAATATATAGATCTGTATCAAGCGTAGTATACCGTAGTATTGTGTATATCGGCCCAGTATCGGATAATCACGTGCTAGGGCTGGGGCTGGATAAGTGTCTGCCCCGTTCGAAACACATGTCGGATGTCTGGTAACATAGTCTCTATAATCGGATATACATGACCTGGTCACAATATCCCGATTGGTTGCGCAACACTCAAGAGCACTAGTACCGTATCCTGCGTGACATCATCTCCAAATGACTGAAGTGACACTTCCATCTTGACATCACACCCAATACACTACGACTCTCTGATAAACCCAGAAGTGGTGTACACAGAACCGGTTAAAGCCCCCCTACCACCAAGACCAAAGTTTATCGATTATCGTAAGTATTAGCGATGCAAGTCTCAGGTTAAGACTATACACACCTACCTCGATTTCGGCCCCCATAGACACATAATCATAATACCAATGGGATTCCGAGGGGTCTATCCAGAGCGAAGCTGTTTCCCGTACCATCGGTGAAACACACCTCCTATCGCACTTGCATAAGTATCCAATACTTATATATATGAGCTATGCCGTTGTGCCCTCACAAACGCGCACAAGTGCAATACTAGCCTATTCCGCATTATCGATGTCCAGTCTCGATAATACTACGGCTAGGGATATTTAATGATTAACCTTCGGGGACTGATACTGTCTCATATCATTCTCAGTCCAGTTACTAATCATAGGGACCTCTCTTCATTTATATATCTATGGTGATCTAATCACAAATGATGAGAGTGCAATTTCCTTATTACATAGTTAATTTGCTACAACAACACAATGATCTGTGCAAATAGTGACGCTATGGGTCATATTATCCAACAGTATGATGAGACCTAATAAAAGATAATAAATTGGTTGCCAATTTACGCGAAAACCTTCATCAAATATTAAGTGTTTTTCCTTCCATTGAGTGGTTCTCTCTCAAGATCCAAGATTGGCATTGGTTTGTTGGCCAAAGTCAAGATCAATGTCCATCGCGGATGTGTTTGAACCACGTAAGCTTTGTTACATATCGCGTGTCTTGGGCAGTTGTGACTTGTTGGCCAAATTCAAGGTCGCTTCTTGTTCATCGACCTCAATTACGAAGTTTTCCCACTGTCAATGGGTCGCGCTTAACTAGAATCATTAAGCTTGTTGAGCCAAAGCCAATGATTAGTTGATTTAGAGGAAAAAGGTTAGGAAAAATATTGGATATATTTACATATATTGGATATATGTTTCGGACTTGGAGGTCCACCTACTGGATCTAGGAAATGGATGGGATCCAATTGATCTTAGAGATCTACCAAGTTAAGTTTCATACAGCTTGTTGGCCAAAGTCAAGGTTGTGTGTTATTTAACGGGATTCTAACCTACTAGGAAACTAGGTTTCCCGAGTACTCCATAGAGGGTTAAAGGCTCGCCGAAAATAGTGGGAGGCTGGTATTAAATTTGCAATTTCGTTTAGATATTTTCCAATACGAGCTCTTTTATTTTTATTTATCGTTGTTATATATATATATATATTAGTTGGACTAATATTGAATATTGCTTTCTTTGAACAGTTAGACTGTACAACATACTACTAAACTTGTAGTTGATTATATAGTTGGACTATAGTAATCATTACATTTTGAGTGTACCCAAAATCAATGATTGAATACTTGGATTATTGCAATCAAGATGGCTGGAAAGATTAGTGTTAGGGACATCATCATGGGCGATAATGTGTTTAACGGCGTAAATTTTCCAAATTGGGAAATGAATCCCATAATAATCCTGGGAACTGAGAAGTTACTCTATTGGATAGAGAAACCTCTCGGACCTCAGCCCGGAGTTGAGCAAATAGTAGAACATGAGCTTTAGAAGACTCATCGTGATGATAACTTTAGTGCTCAATCTGTTATGCTTGTTGCAATGACACCTTAATTTCATCGTCAGAACAAAAGATTGGATCCTTATAGTATGAAGTTGAAATTGAAGGATCTTCACAGATCTAATCTTAGATCTCAGGAGCTCTTTCACTCGCGTATGTCAGAGGGTACATCTTTCGAACACTAGGTGTCGCAGATGATTGCTGACATCGAATAACTAGGTTAGCTGGGCATTACCAACGAGGCCGAGACTTCCATATATTTGATCTTATAGTCTCTGCCCGAATGCTAGGGCGGGTTCATCTCGAACCAAGAGAAAACTCTTGGAGAGTTAATGGCTATGCTCAAAGAGGCAGAGCAAGAACTTTCAAAAGGGCAAGAAGCGCAAGGCACATCTTACTTCGACATCCCAAAAGGCCAAGGCTTGGCCGAACGCTTCTGGGGGTGTGAAGAAAAAAGGCAAATGCAAAATCTTCATAATCTTCTGGGAAGACAAATGACATATCCCAATATGTCTGCCTAAATTGTGGTAAATGGGGTCACTGGAAGCGTGAATACTGTATGGACAAGGCAGACATGAAAGGAAGTGAAGGCGGGCAAGGCTCCAACTTCAGGTATGTCTGTTATTGTAATAAACGTGTCCACTACTGGTTTTAAAATTGGATTTTTTGATACTAGATGTGGTACATACATATGTACTGATGTGCAGGATCTGCTGATTAGCAGGAGACTGACTTTATATGAGATCGACATGCGAGTCAAAAATGGGACGAGAGTCGCAGTTTTAGCTGTGGGAATCTATGTTTTGGAACTGCCATTTGGGCATGTATTTAAATTAGGAAAGTGTTATGATGTACCTAGTTTGACTAGAAATAACATCTCTATATCTAGTTTAACCCGTTACGGGTATACCTTTATGTTCCAGAACACTGGGTGTTTTGTTTATAAAGAAGATATTGAGATATAAACATTAGATGTGAATAACAGTATTTATATTTTGAATATAAAAAAATCTCAAACATATAACATGACAAACAAATGGCTCTAACAGAATTAATCAGATGAGACTTATTTGTGGAATTGTCATTTGGGACACATTAACAAGACTCGTATATCAACACTTTCGAAGAGCGGATATGTGGACGATTTTGATCCTAATTCATATGACGTCTACGAATCTTGTTTATTAGGAAAAGTGCCTAAAACGCCTTTTAGCGGTAAAGGCGTACGTGCCACCGAGCTGTTAGCCCTCATTCAAGGTGACGTAATGGGACCATATCTAGCCAGGCTAGAGGTGGATAAAAATACTTCATAACCTTTACGGATGTTGCATCGCGTTATGGTTGTGTGTTTCTTAAGAAACACAAATCAGAAACTTTTGATAAATTCAAAGAGTTTCGACACGAAGTAGAAAAACATACTGGTAAAAGTATTAAAACATCACGGTTGGACCATGGTGGAAATACTTAAGCAATAAGTTTCTGGATTTTTTGAAAGAGTATGATATTCTTTCATAATGGACTCCTCCCGGAACACCTCAATTGAGTGGTGTGTCCAAACGGAGAAATCAGACTTTGTTGGACATGGTAAGGTTAATGATGAGTCACATTGAGCTACCAATTTCCTTCACAGGATACACATTGAACAGTGCAATACTTATTTTGAATAAGGTTCTGCCAAATTTTGTTGGACAGACTCCATATTAAATATGGACAGGAAAGAAATCGGGTTTCTCATTCCTGATGATTTGGGAATGATGGGCATATGTTTGGATGATACCAAACTACAACCCAAATTGGATAAGTGCCCATTTGTAATTAGTTATCCTAAGGAAACTAATTCCACAACTCACAAGAGAACAATGTATTCGTTGTTCTCAATGCGATTTTCTTAAAAGGAACACCTAAATGCAGTGGTAAGTGGGAGGAAAGTAGAACTCGATGAAAATCGGAGTAATACTGTTCCTGGCACCGATCCCATAACGGAACACGAACAGTTCATCAGGGATGAATCTGTACCACAATATTCTAATAGACAAGAACCGCGTAGGTCGGAGAGAGTCAGGAAATAACGTAAGAGGTATGGGTTTCTGATCTCACCTCATGTAGATGTCAATCTTATTGAGGAAGACGAACGAACTATGTATGAGGAAATGATACAAGGTATCAACTCTAGTTTATGGCAAGGTGCCATGAAGTCTGAAATGGATTCCATGTATAACAACCAAGTTTGGACACTGGTTGATGCACCAGAAAGCATAGTGCCTATTGGTTGTAAATGGGTCTTCACGGTGAAGATAAACATGGATGACAACATACAAACGTACAAAGCTAGGCTTGTAGCAAAAGGGTATCGTCATCAACATAGTGTCGATTACGACGAAACCTTTTACCTTTTGCCATGATTAAATCCATTCGGATAATGCTTGCAAGTGCTGCATATTTCGTTTATGAAATATAGCAGCTGAACGTCAAAACCGTTTTCCTTAACAGAAACGTTTTGGAGGATGTTTTATACAATGTCCTGACTGTTGTGTCATACCAAAACATGCAAATAAAGTTTGCAAGGTAATTCGATCCATTTATGGATTGAAGCAAGCAATGTGTTCTTGGAACCAACGTTTTGATGAGATCATATTACAATATGGTTTCATTCAAAACGAAGGTGATTCTTGTGTATATAAGAAGGTTAGTGCGAGCGCACTGACATTGGATGTCCTATACATTGATGATGTATTATTTCTTGGAAATAACATTCTCATGTTAACAATCGGTGAAAACTTGGCTTTCATTAATATTCTCCATAAAAAATTGGGAGAGGCAACCTTTATTCTAGGAATAAAGATCTACTGGGATAGATCTAAAAGTTGTTGGCACTCTCCAAGAACTCGTACATTGAAAGACATGTACGCGACCTGGTGTCTCATATGCATTGAGCATGTAGAGTCATAATCAAACCGATCTAAGTGATGGTCACTGGATTGATTTAAAGAAAATCCTTGAGTATCTTAGACGAACTAAGGATGGTTTCTTGAAATATGGAGAAGGAGAACTTCAGGTGACTGGGTTCACCAGTTTCCAAACTGATGAAGATGACTATAAGTCGCAATAAGGATACATATTTTGTTTGAACAACGGAACAGTGAGCTGGAAATCTTCCAAGCAAGATACTATTGCTGATTCAATAAAGCGAAATATATTGATGCGGCTGAGGTAGTAGAAGAATCATTTTGGATGTATAAAATTCCTAATTAGATTAGGAGTATTTATGTTAGCAGCTGAGCTGGGCTACAGCACAGGCTAAAGAATTACGGTCTCATCAACGATCCAAGTATGTACTTCGACGGTTTTATCTGATTCGTGAGATCATACATCGTGGCGATGTGATGATCGAATAAATCATGTAAGATGATAACCTTGTATATCCATTGGCAAAAGCAATATCTCAGCATAAGCATGAGCGACCCGTACAAAGTTCAAGTGCTGGACACTTGAGTGATTGGCTATAGGCCAAGTGGGAGATCGTTGGACAATTATGACCCACAACATCACTATTTTGTAAAGGACATCGTGTGCTTGTACAAAATTCACTATGTGACAAAGGAAATTGCTCTTTTATCATTTTGTAATTGGATTACTTAAATATATAAATGATAAAAGTCCATATGATTAGTACTGAATTAATAAGATATGAGACAATATTAATCCATGAAAGGTTTAATCGTTAAATATCCCTAGTCGTAGTATTATAGAGACTGGACATCGATAATGCAGAATAGGCTAGTATTGCACTTGTGCGCGTTATGGAAGCTTAACGGCATAGTTCTCATAATATTTAAGTATTGGATACTTATGCAAGTGTGATAGGAGGTTCTGTTTGCCGATGGTACGGGAACAGCTTCGCTCTGGATAGACCCCTCAGAATCCCATTGGTAGTATGACTATGTGTCTATGGGAATCCAAATCAGGGTAGGTGTATTTAGTCTTAACCTGAGACTTGTATCGCTAATACTTGCGACAATCAATATACTTTGGTTTTGGTCATCCCGGGCTTTAACAGGTTCTATGTACGCCTCTTCTGGGTATATTGAGAATCATATTGTATTGGGTTTAATGTCAAGATGGAAGTATCACTTCAGTCATATGCAGATGATGATCACGTAGGATACATAACTAGTATTTTTAAGTACTGCAGTCATCGGGATAATATGACTAGGTCATGATTATCCGATTATAGAGACTAGTTGCCAGTGATCCAATATATGCTTCGTACGGGACAGACACAATTCCAGCCCCAGGCCTAGCATGTGACATCTGATACTGGATCGTAATATGCAATACATTGTATACTACGTCTGATAAAGATTATATATTCCTCTAAAGAATATTTC
This sequence comes from Zanthoxylum bungeanum, assembly GCA_019454045.1. NCBI lineage: Eukaryota > Viridiplantae > Streptophyta > Magnoliopsida > Sapindales > Rutaceae > Zanthoxylum > Zanthoxylum bungeanum. The sequence goes on along the minus strand of SKCR01046890.1, from coordinate 30,326 downwards.
TGGAGAATTGGGTAGGCACGGTGTTTTTCTAGAAGCCAACCATGTCTTATAAATCGATAAGAACATGGTACCGAGTATGCAGAGATCGAAGCATCTCACACTAGGAATTGTTCGGGAATGAACCGCAGTGATCGAAGCATCTCACACTAAGAATGGTTCGGGAATGAACCGCAGAGATCGAAGCATCTCACATTAGGAATGGTGCGGGAATCAACCGCAAAGATCGAAGCATCTCAAATTAGGAATGGTTCGGGAATGAACCACGGAGATCGAAACATCCCACACTAGGAATGGTTCGGTAATGAACCTCAGAGATCTAAGTATCTCACATTAGGATTGGTTCGGGAATGAACCACAGAGATCGAAGCATCTCCCACCCGGTGGTTTGGGAATGAAGCCCAGGGATCGAAGCACATCGCCATCAACTCAACTCAGTTTGGGAATGAATCCCAGAGATCGAAGCATCTCACACCAAGGATGGTTCGGGAATGAAGCCCAGAGGTCGAAGCACCTCGCCATCAACTGAACTCAGTTCGGGAATAAATCCTAGAAATCGAAGCATCTCGCAGGGTGAATCCCAGGGGTCAAAGCACCTCGCCATCAAATCAACTGAGTTCGAGAATAAATCCTAGAGATCGAAGCATCTCGCAGGGATGAATCCCAAGGGTCAAAGCATCTCGCCATCAAATCAACTCAGTTCGGGAATAAATCCTAGAGATCGAAGCATCTCACAGGGATGAATCTCAGGGGTCAAAGCACCTAGCCATCAAATCCACTCAGTTCGGGAATAAATCCTAGAGATCGAAGCATCTCACAGGGATGAATCCCATGGGTCAAACCACCTCTCCATCAAATCAACTCAGTTGAGGAATAAATCCCAGGGGTCGAAGCACCTCTCAAAATTAGTGGAACAACAGGTAAGTCTGGCAATGACCGACGAACCAGGTAAGTAAGAATACATGCATGACTTTGATAGGGTTGTCACTGTCACACACTGCACAAGCCCCATCAAAGTGGGGGCGACTGTAGACAGTTCATTTTTGCATAAGCCCGATGATGAGCTTCGTATGGAGGCACTACCTGAAAAGTTGCGGAAGTTTTGGGAAACAAATGGTGGAAGGAAAGAAAACCTCCAAAATTAGCACCTCACTGGATTCGGATTCGTTTAGTCAGTTTCTGTTTCAAAACTTAGCCTCGGATAAGCCCCAAACACCTACAACTGGCCCATTACCCTACAACCCACACAATCGGCCCATAACCTCATATGCACGCCCAAAACTTCCCAAATAGAGAAAATCCCATGCCATGTCAAAATTCCTTCCTCAACACTTTGCAATTTAACAAGATGTGAAATCCCATCCTCACCAATTTAAAAAGATTTAAGATATCCATCACCAAATTTATGAAAGTATATTCCCAAAATAAATTGAGAATATATCTATCAAATCAATGTGATTTATTTGCCTATTTGGAGATCCTTTCAAAACTTTATAAAAGGGACACATTTCTTCATCATCAAGGGGCTCCTTTGATCGGCCACAACAAAAAAACCCTATGGCCTATCTTTTCTTACCTTGGGCGTGAACTATAAAGAAATACCCTAGACCTTGGACGGCTCCCTTCTTCTTCTTCTTACCTGAAACTACACACAAATAAAACCCTGAATTACCGAGAAACACAACCCTGAAAAACCGAAAGACAAATAGCAAACCAAAACCAAAAATAACCAGTCAAACAACACCAAAACAACAAACAAGCACTGAAGGAACCAAGCTAGAATTCGTGACCAGAAACCAAACAACCAAACCAGCCACAACCATCACCAAAACCAGAAAACAACCCACCACAAACACTGAAAACAAGAACCAGTAAACAACCCCAAAATCGTGAACCAAAGCATCAAAACCGTGAACTAAAACAGCCCAAAAAACTACCAAAATAGCAGCCAAAAAACAACCAAAACAGCAGCAAAAAATAACCAAAAACATCCCAAAAAACAACCAAAAATAGCAACCAGCGAAACAGCAAAAATATCAACCAACGAAACAGCAACCAGAAAATAAAAAAAAATAGCAACCAGTCAAACGGCAAAAACAACAACCAAAAACAAAAAATAGCAACCAGAAAATAGTAAAACATCAACTAGAAACAGCGAACCAGCAACCAGAACAGTGAACTAGCAAACCAAGCTTCAATCATTCTAGCAATGGCTTAACGCACTTCCGAGAAAGCAACTTGAAAGGTAAGACCTGAGAGCACCCCATTTATTTTTATAGTTCCCGACACAGCATGCCTGTTGGATAATTATGACCCATAGCATCATTATTTTGTAAATGACATGATATTCTTGTACAAAATTAACTATGTGACAAAGGAAATTGCTTTTTTTTCATTTTGTAATTGGAATACCTGGATATATAAATGATAAAAGTCCTTATGATTAGTTTCGGATTAATAAGATATGAGACAGTATTAATCCACGAAAGGTTTAATCATTAAATATCCCTAGTCGTAGTATTATCGAGACTGGACATCGATAATGTGGAATAGACTAGTATTGTACTTATGTGCATTATGGAAGCTTAATGATATTGTTCTCATATATTTAAGTATTAGATACTTATGCAAGTGTGATAGGAGGTTCTGTTAGACGTTGGACCGGGAACTGTTGGACAATTATGACCCATAGCATCACTATTTTGTAAAGGACATGGTGTGCTTGTAATAAATTAACTATATGACGAATGAAATTGCTCTTTTATCATTTTGTATTTGGATTACTTAGATATATAAATTATAAAAGTCCATATGATTAGTACCGGATTAATAAGATATGATACAGTATTATTCCACGAAAGGTTTAATCATTAAATATCCCTAGTCATAGTATTATCGAGACTGGACATCGATAATGCGGAAAAGGCTAGTATTGCATTTGTGCGCGTTGTGGAAGCTTAACAGCATAGTTCTCATATATTTAAGTATTGGATACTTATGCAAGTGTGATAGGAGGTTTTGTTTGCCGATGGTACTGGAATAGCTTCGCTCTGGATAGACCCCTCGGAATCCCATTGGTAGTATGACTATGTGTCTATAGGAATCTGAATCAGGGTAGGTGTATTTAGTCTTAACCAAAGACTTGCATCGCTAATACTTGCGCCAATAAGTATACTTTGGTTTTGGTCATTCGGGGCTTTAACAGGTTCTGTGTACGCCTCTTCTGGGTATATTGAGAATCGTAGTGTATTGGGTGTAATGTCAAGATGGAAATATCACTTCAGTCATATGGAGATGATGATCATGTAGGATACGAAACTAGTACTCTTAAGTACTGCAGTCATCGGGATAATATGACTAGGTCATGATTATCCGATTATAGAGACTAGTTGGCAGTGATCTGATATATTCTTCGTACGGGGCAGACACAATTCCAGCCCCAGGCATAGCATGTGATATCCGATACTGGATCGTAATACGCAATACATTGTATACTACGCCTGATAAATATTATATATTCCTTTAAATAATATTTCTGGAGAATTGGGTAGGCACGGTGCTTTGCTAGAAGCCAACCATGTCTTGTAAATCGGTAAGAACGTGGTACCAGGTATGGACGTGTTCGGATAGTCCGATGACCGTATTTACTGCCAACATATCTAGGGATCTCTTGGGTCACTTCCCGAAGAGTCAACTTAAGTGATATGTTTTGGAAACAAAAATCATTATTCATTCTCTCCTCTAAGCCTCCAAAACTGTGAGCTTCATCCTCTCCCCATGGAATTTTGTTGCAAAATTTCTACTTGCTAGCACATTAAGAGTCAAAAGAAGGTGATAGGGAAACTCACCCGAGAGTTTGGAACATGATTTAAAGCTTGAAGCTTCCGAAATACGAAGAAAAAGTCTTGAAACTCATCCGATCAATATGAGTATTTCCGCAACTCTCTTTGATTTATTCACAGACAAATCATCTTAGAGATCCTTGGCATGTTCTAGGAACACTAACAGGAACAGTTTCACTCTGGATAGAGCCCTCAGAATCCCATTGGTAGTATGACTATGTGTCTATAGGAATCCGATTCAGGGTAGGTGTATTTGGTCTTAACCTGAGACTTGCATCGCTAATACTTGCGACAATCAATATACTTTGGTTTTGGTCGTTCAGAGCTTTAACAGGTTATGTGTACGCCTCTTCTGGGTTTACTGAGAATCATAGTGTATTAAGTGTGATGTCAAGATGGAAGTATCACTTCAGTCATATGGAGATGATGATCCCGTAGGGATATAAAACTTGTACTCTCAAATGCTGCAGCTATCGCGATAGTATGACTAGGTCATGATTATCCGATTAAAGAGACTAGTTGCTAGTGATCTGATATATTCTTCGTATGGGCCAGACACACTTCCAGCCCTAGGCCTGGCATGTGACATCTGATACTGGATCACAATACGCAATACTTCGTATACTACACCTGATAAAGATTGTATATTCTTCGTTGAATATTTCTGGAGAATTGGGTAGGTACGGTGCTTTCCTAGAAGTCAACCATGTCTTGTAAATCGGTAAGAATGTGGTACCAGGTACGCACGTTTTCAGATAGTCTGATGACCGAATTTACTGCCATTATATCCAGGGATCTCTTGGGTCGCTTCCCAAAGATTCACCGATGACATTTGACTCGAATAGAATTAATCTAAGATTAATTATGAGAGAGAAAATTAATCTGGGATTAATTACGACAATAATTAATCTGGGATTAATTAACAAAGATAAAATTAATCTGGGATTAATTCCGTCATGAATTAATCTGGGAATAATTCGTGAAGAAGAGAGAACGCGATTAATTTGGAATTAATTGGTAAAACAAATTTGATAGTTAAATTGCATTTTTCTATTTAATTAATTTTTTTGAGCTAAAATAATATATTGGATATATTAATTGAAATTGGATTTCAATGCGAAATTAAAATCAGATTTTAAATCAAGCGAACGAATTAATTTGGAATTAATTCGTAAGCGACTTCCATAATAATTTTGTTGGGCATTATTATTTAATTAAATTGGATTTAATTATTTAGCGATGGAAAATTCGTTTGATTGGATTAAACGTAACCGGGCCCAAAGTCGTATTGTGTGTGCCAACCAAATTTTTAATTTCAAGTGGTGGGACCCACTTGACTTACATCAACTTGTCAAAAGTTGATGGAAGTGGTTGAACTCAATTAATGAAATCTTACACACAACCAAAGAGTGTGTAACAAGTTTTGTTTTTTTGGAAAAACAAAACACTTTACTTTGTTTTTAGAAAACATGACGAACACACTTCAACTTTTGTAACAAGTTGAAAAACAAATTCTCTTTCTTTTCTCTACAATTTCCGTGAGCTTCATCTCCTTGGAGGAGAAAATTTTATTTGAAATATTATTCAAGCTAGCACTTAAAGGAGCGAATCAAGGTGATAGGGAAACTCACCCTCGAGTTTAGAACTCAACGCCCGATTAACATCCAATGTCAATTTAATTTAAAGTCCAATGGGCTTTCAATTAATTTCTTAGGGCATGGACTTTTGGTCAATATGGGTCAAACCCAAATACCAAAGCCCATTTAAGGAATCACCCTTATTTGCCAAGAAACCAATTTAGGCCCAATTAAAGTTAAAGGTCCATTAAGTCATAATTGGACTTTATGGAAATGGTTTTGGGCCCAATTGGATCCAACCAATTAGCCTAAACCAAACTTGGCTCAACCAAGCCCATTAAGCCTAATTACAACTTTAAAAGCCCAATTCCAAATTTAAGCCCAATTAATTTAATTCTAAAATTCCAAATTTCATAATTAAATTAACCAAAGTGTATGCCATAATTAATTAACCAAATTAATATTTCCAAAACACCAATTAGCCTAATTAATTATGCTCATTATCATCAACATATGTCCAACACATTTGAATCAAAAATCGCATCATTTTCATGCTTATCAAGTCACGACAATTTGGGGTTTTTCATGTCCGATTCGGTTTCAATCCAATTAAATCCACAATCAACATTACCCAATGTTTTCCAACTCATCCAATGATCAAAAACACAAAAATCACCATGACATTATAGGGCATCATAGTTTCGGCCAAGCCATCATTTTTGGGGAAAAATTGATCCAATCAATTTTTCACAAAATTGATCACAAATAACTCCAAGTCATTCATTTACAAGCATGCTCAAACAAGTAATTTCACTCAAACATGCTCAAATCCAATTTACCTAAATTTTACCCTAATCAAGTTTCATGCTCAAAATGGCTCTGATACCATTATTGGGTTTCTATTAAGTCCCAATGATCAATTCAAGCAATGAACCACATGTGAATACTCAACGAAGAATGGCGGAATCATACTTACATTGATCGGCTTTTGCGATGCGACGAACACAAAATCATTTTGCTCCTCCTAGAAGCTCTCGGCAGTGAGCCTTTTGTGCTCCTCCAAATTCGGCCATGGTCCTCCATTGATGCTCCGAGCTCCAAGCTTTCGAATGGTGATTCCATTCTCACAAGTTGGTTTCCTTATCACCTTCGTAAGACTCTGAATGTGTGCTAGCACTCGGTAATTTTTTGCCACAAAAATCACCTAAGCTTCTCCTTCATTCTCGGCAAAACCAGAAAAATAGAAGAAGAAAATGGCCCATTGAGCGTGAGGGAGACAAAAGAGAAGAGAGAAAAATGTGTTGTGTATTAGTTAATTGATTTCCAAAATCAATTAAACATATACCATTTTTCCATTTACAAAAAGTCAAAGGCAAAAAACAATTAATGCCTTCCAACTACCACCATCAATCAATAGTGACATGTTGTCACATCACTCAAAGTGACTAGACATCACATCAATCGATTGACTAATGATTTGACACTTGATGTGACTTGTTGGCCGCACTTGAATTCGAAATGCGAGTGCGCCCGCAAACACTCCCGGGCTTGGGTTCGCTAATTCCAAATTAACGAATTTTCCGTTGCGAGGTAATTAAATAATTATTCCTAGCAAAATTACTATTCACATCGCTAATGAATTAATTCTAAATTAACTCATTCGCCCGAATTAAATTCTAAATTTAATTCCGTGTCGAAATCCAATTTCTTATAATATATCGAATATATTATTTTATCGACTAATTCCAAATTAATCGTTCTCTCTCTTTAAATAATATTTTATCCCAGATAAAATATCTCTGTAATTAATCCCAGATTAATTCTCTCTCTCATCTAATTAATCCTAGATTAATAAAGTGCGAGTCATACGCCATCAGTGAATCTTCGGGAAGCGACCCATGAGATCCCCGGATATGTTGGCAGTAAATCCGGTCGTCGGAATATCCGAACACGTACGTACCTAGTATTACGTTTTTACCGATTTACAAGACATGGTTGGCTTCTAGCAAAGCACCGTGCCTACCCAATTCTCCAGAAATATTCTTACTGGAATATGTGAACTATATCGGGCGTAGCATACGTAGTATTATGTATTTCGATCCAGCATCGGATGTCACGTGCTAGGCCTGTGGCTGGAATTGTGTCTGCCCCGTACGATGCACATATCAGATCTCTGGTAACTAGTCTATATAATTGGATAATTATAACCTAGTCATATTATCCCGATGACTGCAGTACATAAGAGCACCAGTTTTGTATCCTACGTGAAAATCATCTCCATTATGACTGGAGTGATACTTCCATCTCGACATCACACCCAATACACTACGATTCTCAATATACCCAGAAAAGGTGTACACAGAACCTGTTAAAGCCCTGGACGACCAAAACCAAAGTACATTGATTGTCGCAAGTATTAGCGGTGCAAGTCTAAGGTTAATACCAAATACACCTACCCTGATTCGGACTTCCATAGACACATAGTCATACTAACAATGGAATTCTGAGGGGTCTATCCAGAGCGAAGCTGTTTCCGTACCATCGATAAACACAACCTCCTATTACACTTGCATGAGTATCCTATACCCAAATATATGAGAACTATGATGTTATGCTCCCACAACGCGCACAAGTGGTCTATTCCGCATTATCGATGTCCAATCTCGATAATACTACGACTAGGGATATTTAATGATTAAACCTTCGTGGATTGATACTGTCTCATATCATCTCAATCTGGAACTAATCATATGGACCTTTTATCATTTATATATCTTGGTAATCTAATTACAAATGATAAAAGAGAAATTTCCTTTGTCACAAAGATAATTTATACAACAACACCATGATATGTACAAATAGTGATGCTATGGGCCATAACTGTCCAACAAAATACGTCCAGCCGGGTATGCGAAGTCCTACATTAAAGACAGCCAAATTTCTGGTCACATTATTTTTTTTCTTCGGCATTTTATTATTTATTTTTTTTATCCATTTACGGTTATTTATCTTATTATTTATTTATTCACTTTCATCATTATTTGTTATTCCGTATTTATTTTTACTATTTAGCTCTTTGTCTATTTAATTTTATTGCTATTTTATTATTTCGCCTTTTTTTATTACCGTTTACATTACATTGATGGTTATGTGTGTTATTATCCCTTGCGGTATATCGGATGGAAACCCAGACGTAAATTTCGTAGCCTAATCCGAATGGACGGTAGTACGATCTGTATTTGGGATGTAACTCCACGTACCACTCGGGAAATACCCATATATGCATGATTAACCCCCCTTTTGTTTACTATTTATTTATTAAAGTTTTATTTGCTTTTGATTATTATGATTCTCGATATAGTACCTTGTATTTCTTAATTTAATTTTCTTTTATTTATATTAATGTTTATGGGTGTGCAAATTTGTGTGTTTATTTGAATTATCTTGCATGAACTGCATAAGACTTGGCTATACCATTGTGTGAACCCGTCCTTTATACTGGCATAAGTAAGGGACCATTCTGAACCCAACGGTTTGAGGTCTTCCCTTGTGAGGGGTGAGTGCGGCCTTAAATCTTTTCCCAATTCACACTGGGTGGTGACTCATTTATCCTCCGGTTTAGTCCCCTACGGGCTACTCCGTACTCTCTACGGGCTGCGAGCCCAACAGTGTCATGGTCATAGCGGTAAACCCCGCTTAGAGAATCGGCCCTGAAACAATGCCCCGAAACAATGGCTTTGGTTAACCAAGTCTCATATAAATTGAGGCCGAATTTCAGAATTCAATTCATACTTTCTTCTAAGGAATTCCTTAAGAATACTAAGAAGATTATATCTTGTTTGTTTATTTATAGCTTCTGTAATTAATTTTATTTACTTTTCATAATAACATTTTTTTTTCTTTACTTTTCATTCTTTTACTATTCAGCTTGAGTAGGTAACTCTCTTCTGCTGGGGTGAAAAGTAAGATTTTATTACTAATATTTAGATTAATCTCCCTTAATTATAATATATAAACTATTTAAAACCTGAATTAATGGGATATCGCCTTTATGGTTAGTTGGAATTTAATTGAATTGGTTTTAACCTGACTAAACATGGATATCGCTTGTATGGTCGGTTGGAATAAATTATAAATTTGACTTAATCAGGATACCGCCTATATGGTCGGTTGGTAATATCACGCAAAGTTTATATATTATAATAATGGAGATATCTAAAATAGAAGTAATAAAAGTGGATCCTCTAACCCCCATCATTTTCTTTTATTGTATTTTTACCTTTTTAATTTCCAGCATTTAGTTTATGTCATTTACTTTATTTAAGCTTTTACTAGCCTTAGATATGTGTCGTAACTAAACCCGTTATCTGGGTTGTGATGAATTCCAATATCACCAGTTTATAAAAGGGGTTATTTTATAGTTTGGGTAATATAAAGGTTTATTTATTAAGTCTTAAGCTTAATGCTTCTTGTTAACTGGCCATTAATATGATTGATGTCGTAAACTTAAAATAAACTTGACAAAGGAATTTTAGGTTTCAACCTTAGACTTAATAGCCCACGATCTTCCTTGAGGAAAGATAACCCTTTAATAGATTTCCTTACAGGATAGACATATACATGTCAGGCGGGGGTAGCCACAATTGGAACTTAACCTTAATGAATTCAGGTAACTTGGTTGACATAGACATATGATTAATTGTGTTACATAGGGTATTTTCATCTAACCATTGACATAGGCTTTTGCATAATTTCGTGTTCCAAGTTAGTAAAATAATATATTGCACAAACGTAAAATAACCACTTCAACTTTAAAAAGATATTGGAAGGATTCACAACCCTGGATAGTTTAATAATATTGAATTTTCCTTTAATTTACATTTGCGCTGTTTAATTTACTTGTTTTATGTTTAAAGTCACCATTCAATCAAACAACCAATTCATTAGATACTTGTAAAAATTTGGCTTCATAAATTAATAGCTTAGGTATTAAGTCCTCGGGGGATCGATACATTTATACTACTTGAACGATATGTGCGCTTACGTTATACGCGTGTGATTACATCGGTCAGTAGTCTTATTCTGTATCTTAGCCTAATACCTCTTAGTGGGTTGTGATAGTACGAGAGGCGACTATCGTTTATTGCACATCATCGAGGGAATCAGATGTGGTCATGATCCTTCCCTCATTATCTTGGCCGAGACGCTACATGGTTTAGACAGGATAAAGCACCATCCTGTAAGCCGGTTTCTCGAGAGTCCCCTTATTTTACAGGTTTATTCTATCTATCATTTCAGATTTTCAACTTAGCGGATTTCTCTATCTTTCCTGGGTCGCCATTTAAGGTTTTCAACTCAGCGAGCTAAATATATATATATATATATATTTTCAGATCTGGTTGCAAGAGAAGTTAAGACTTATGGTTCCTCCTCCGGCTCTTGTCTTTATTTCTTATGGCCCTCGTCACCACATTGCTTGGGCCTTAATCAAGAAAAACCTTCCTTATGCGGAATGACATGAGTGGCTGTTGCGCCTTACTACTGCAAACATCACGTGGATGTGTCCTTGGTGGCGTCTTAGTCATGTCACCGTGGATTTCCTCAGGCACTGCGTACCTCTTCCTGTCCTGCACTCCATCTCGTTTTATCTTCCCACCAGGGTTCCTCGACAGTATGGGTGTCTCCATCGCCCTGTCCCTGGACGGCATACTTTCCAAAGTGGGCCTCTGTCTCCCCGCCTATGGGCCCATTTTCATACCAACTGGTCTCAACATCGAATGTGGCCCGTCGCTGCCCTGGGGCCTCCCAACGCTCCTTCTCCTAGATCTCATGACCTTGGTCCAGTATATAAGAAACAAAAGACGTGATTTGTAATTACTTGACTCTAATATTTCCCAGTTAGCTGGGATTTATGCAATCTATGAACATCTTGAACATTTGTTTCAATAAAGGCGTTTGCATTACTTCTTAGTACATTTGTAGGAAATAATGAACTACATTGCAAGGATACCTCTGTTGCTAACTGTTCCTCACGGATTTTTCAATTAACCATTTTTTTTGTTCACTCATGCTCTATATTTTGCTTAGGCTGTCCTTTGCGGATTTTCAACCCAACGAGCCTTTCTTTTTTCTTAAACATCTCAGCTAGACGCCATTGGCTTGTCTCTTGTACAGTTGTCCCCTCAAACTCACATACTGGGAAGCTAATTTCTGAATGGATATTCTTTCTTTCTTGCCGGTTCCTTCTGGGAATTCTCCACGTTCTAGGTACTGCAGAATGTCGTAGTACCACGGCTTCCCATCATCGATTTCTATTTCCAAGATTCTCTCTATCTCATGACTGGGTCTGCTACCTGTTTTCAGCACAATGGGTCTCATTACTAGTTTTTTTGGGTTTTCCCAAGTTGTAGCTAGGGTGGCTAGTGCGTCCGCCATTTGGTTCTCTTCTCGTGGCAAGTGCTGGAATTTACAGTCAGGGATAGCCTGTGCCAACTTCCTGAGATGGAGTAAGTAGGGTCTCAACCGGTCTTCCTTCAATTCCCATTCCCCTCGCATCTGTCGAACAACCAACATCGAGTCTCCATAAACTTCTACATCCTTAGCTCCTAGGGCTATTAGTTCTTTCAGTCCAAAGACACGTGCTTCATATTCGACCATCTTGTTGGTTACTCCGAACTTCAACCTTTTGGCCATAGGTAGGGTTTCTCATTCGGGGGTTACTATCACAATTCCTATTCCAGCTCCTTTGTAATTCACTCCCCCGTCGAAATACATTTTCCACCACTGGACCGTTATGGCTTGAACCTCATTGTCTGGGAATTCAAACTTATATTGATCTCCTTCTATGGGTTGTAATGCCAAGAATTCCACTACGGCCCATCCTTTGATTACCTTATAGGTGAGGTATTCTATATCAAACTTCGTCAGCAACACCAACCATCTGCCCAACATCCCTACCAGTGAGGTACTAACTATAAATACTTTAGGGGATTATCCTTTGCTACCACTTGTATCTTATAGGATTGGAAGTAATGATGCAACTTTCAGGAAGCCCATATCACCGCCAAACAAATCTTTTCCACCTATTGATAGCGGGCTTCATAAGGAAGCATCTTTTTTACTGAGGTAGTAGACTACATATTCCACCCCTGTCTCATCTGCCTGTACCATCATCGCCCCCAGCCTTCGGGTTCTATGGCCAAATACAACACCGAAGGTTTGTCCGGCCTTGGAGGTTTCAGGACGAGCGATTTAACCAAGTATTCTTTGATTTTGTCAAAAGCTTCTTGACATTGCCTATTCCACTCCACAGGCTCGTCCTTCCTCAATAGCTTTAATATGGACTCACATACTAATGTTAGTTTGGCAATGAATCGACTGATATACTGGATTTTCCAGAGAAAAGCTCTAACTTCCTCTTCTGTCTTTGGTGCGGGAATCTCGGTAATTACCTTGATCTTTTCAGGTGCCATTTCTATCCCTCCCATTCGTATTGTATGCCCCCAACAACTTCCCAGATGTTACCCCAAACACACACTTCATGGGGTTGAGCCGATGTTGTACTTATCGACCCTTTGAAGGAATTTCTCCATTGCTTTTATATGTCCAGCCCTCGTCTCTGATTTACCAATCATGTCATCCACATATACCTCAATCTCCTTATGCATCAAGTCGTGGAATAATGTAGTGGCCTGACCGGTGTTTTCACACGCGTATAACGCAATTGCACGTATCTTTTAAGTAGTATAAAAAGTATTGATCCCACGAGGACTTAATACCTAAACTATTAATTTATAAAGACAAATAATTACGAGTACCTAACAGATTGATTGTTTTGATTTGATGGTGACTTTAAAATTAAAACAAGTAAATGAAAATGGAGCGAAAATAGGTTGAGGAAAATTCAAATTTATAAAACTATCTAGGGTTGTGATTTCTTCCAATATATTTTTAAAGATGAAGTGGTTATTTCATGTTTGTGTAATATATTAGTTTACTAACCCGGAACACGAAATTCTGCAAAAGCCTCTGTTGATGGTCGGATGCAAATACTCAGTGTAATCCAATTAAATCATATGTTTATGTCAATCAAATTACTTGGATTCATTAAGACTAAGTTCCAATTGTGGTTATCCCCGCCCGAAAGGTATATGTCTATCCTGTAAGGAAATCTATTAAAGGGTTATCTATCCTCAAGGAAGATCGTGGGCTATTAAGTCTAGGGTCTTAAACCTAAAATTCCTTTGTCAAGTTTATTATAAGTTTACCCGATCAATCATATTAGTGGCCAGTTAACAAGAAGCATTAAGCTTAAGACTTAATAAGTAAACCTTTATATTACTCAAACTATAAAATAACCCCTATAAACCGATGATATTGGAATTCATCACAACCCCAGATAACGGGCTTAGCTACGACACATATTTACAACTAGTAAAAACTTAAAAATAAAAGACATAAAGTAAAATGCTGAAAATCAAATGCTAGAAATTAAAAAGGAAAAAAATACAATAAAAGAAAATGTTAGGGTTAAATGATCCACTTTTATTACTACTATTTTAGATATCTCCCTTAATATAAAATATTAACTTGTGTGATATTACCAACCAGTCATATAGGCGGTAACCTGATTAAGTCAAATTAATAATTATTTACCAACCAACCAACCAGGTGGTATCCTTGCTTAATCAGATTAAAACCAATTTAATATCAATTACCAACGGGCCAATATAGCGGTATCCTCATTAAGTCAAGTTTTAAATATTTATTATATTATAATTAAGTGAGATTAATCTAAATAGCATTAATAAAAGCTTTACCTTTCACCATAGCAAGGGGAAGTTGCCTCATCATTGCTGAATAGTAAGAACTGAAAAAGTAAAGAAAGTAAATTACTATTACAAAAAGTAAATAAAATTAATTACAAAAATTAAATTAAAACAAACTAGATACAAACTCCTTAGAATTATCAGAGAATTATAGAGAGGAAGGTACATCTGAAACTGAAATTTCGAGCTGAATTTATAGGCAAAAAAATGCATCTCGCGTCGCGACGCGCAAGTTTGTTCTTGCATCCCGACACGCCTACGTGGCACACTCTGATTGGCTGCTTTGATTCCCTTATCTGCTGATGTGGTATTTTTTATGATTAACTCAATAATTGTACTAATGTGGCGACACGTGGCGATGTTGATTGTCGGCACCGTATAATTATGACATGTGTCACGAGATGATTGACTGATGATGATGTGGCTGACACGTGGCACGCTGACTCGATATGTGTCTAATGTGGATGACACGTGGCGATGGCGATTTTCGACTGTTGGTTAATTCTAAGGTCCCAAGATCAAATCAAGACATGAAATAATGTGTGAACACACCAACGGAGGTAGCGGAATACTCACATTGATCGGTAGAGTCGATTTGAAGACAAATGGACCCAAAAAACGCACTGCCATGTAAGCCTACTGCATGCAGTCCACTGCCTACAAAAACAGAAAATTGAATGAGAAAACGGAGCTCCTAGCTTCGTCGGATGGATCTCGTCTCATGGTCGAACCTCCCTACCACCTTCGCAAGACTTGTAAGTGTGCTAGCACTTGATTTCTCACCATGAGAAACCACTCTTAGCTTCCCTATTGCTAACGTTTTCTGGTTCAAAACCAGTGAGCATTGTGCCCATTGGGCGTGAGAGAAGAGAGCATTTGAGAGAGATGAAATGTTTTGGTGTAAGTTAAAATGATTTACCAAATCAATTTAATTTATTTATGCCATAATATTTATTAAATAAATAATAAAATTATGACACAAAACATGCAATGGCTTAGAGTGTCAAACACTCAATTTCCATGCAATAACATTGAGTGCATTCTACACTATCAACATGCAATGCATTATCAATAAAATAATACATACAATGACATGTGTCATGTGGGCCCCACACCGTTTCCAAATGAAAGTGGGCCCACGTGCACTCACGCGTTCGGGTTCGATATTTCCGAAATACCGAGCTTACGTCGCGACGTTAATTCAATCGAATTTAAATAAATAATTGCGTCTGGCGAAATTATTATTTACGTCGCTAACGAATTAACTCGTTTGCCCGAATTTAAATCTAATTTTAATTCCGCGTCAAATCTAATTTCGTCTAATATATAATATATTAATACATCGATTAATTCCGAATTAATCGTTCTCTCTCTTTAGACGACATTTTATCCCGGATAAAACATCTCCGTTATTAATCCTAGATTAATTCTCTCTCTCTCTTTCTTTTAATCCCAGATTATTCAGAGTGCGAGTTGTGCGTCATCGGTGGATTATCGGGAAGCGACCCATGAGATCCCCGGATAAGTTGGCAGTAAATACGGTCGTCGGAGTGCCCGAATCACGTACGTACCAAGTACTACGTTCTACCGATTTACGAGACAAGGTCGACTCCTAGCAAAGCACCAAGTCTTCCCAAGTTCTCTGGGACATATTCATCAAAGAATATCTAGATCTGTATCAAGCGTAGTATACAATTGTATTGTGCGTATCGGCCCAGTATCGGATAATCACGTGCTAGGGCTGGGGCTGGAAAGTGCTGCCCCGTCCGAAACAATATCGGATGTCTGGTAACTAGTCTCTATATCGGATATTCATGACCTGGTCATAATATCACGATTGGATGCGCATCACTTTAAGAGCACTAATACCGTATCCTGCGTGACATCATCTCCATTATGACTGGAGTGACACTTCCGTCTTGACATCACATCCAATACACTACGATTCTCTGATAAACCCGAAGAGGTGAACACAGAACCAGTTAAGACCCCCACCACCAAAACAAAGTTTACCGATTGTCGTAAGTATTAGCGATGTAAGTCTCAGGTTAAGACATAAACACCTACCTTGATTTCGGCCTCCCATAGACACCTAGTCATAATACCAATGGGATTCCGAAGGGTCTATCCAGAGCGAAGCTGTTTCCCGTACCATCGGTGAAACACGACCTCCTATCGCACTTGCACAAGTATCCAATACTTATATATATGAGAAACTATACCGTTGTGCCCTCACAACGCGCACAAGTGCAATACTAGCCTATTCCGCATTATCGATGTCCAGTCTCGATAATACTACGGCTAGGGATATTTAATGATTAATCCTTCGTGGACTGATACTGTCTCATATCATCTCAATCCAGGAACTAATCATAGGGACCTCTCTTCATTTATAATCTATGGTGATCTAATCCCAATGATGAGAGTGCAATTTCCTTATTACATAGTTAATTTGCTACAACAACACAATGATCTGTGCAAATAGTGACGCTATGGGTCATATTATCCAACAATCTCCCACTTGGCACATAGCCAGTCACTCGAGTGTCTAACACCCGAACTATGTACAATTCGCTCAAATTGCTGAGGAAAGGTTTTCGTCAGCGGATTTGCTTAATTATCGTCTGACGCGATTTACACGATCATCACATCGCCACGATGTATGATCCGAATGAATCAGATGATATAGAAGTATATATCTGGATCCGATGAGACCTTTAATTCTTAGCCTATGCGACGCATAGCTCAGCTGCTAACAGAACTTTATCTAATCTTATTAGATTTATTTTCGACCCAGATGGTCTTCTATTGCTGCCTCAGCTGCAGCAATAATCCGCATTTGTTGTTTATATGGCAACAGTTATCTTGCTTGGAAGATTTCCAGCTCACTGTCCCGTTATTCAAACTTATAGTACCGTAGTATTTTAATTGTTTGGAAACTTGCAGTAGTAGTGATCCCAGTCACTTCAAGTTCTCCATCTCCATTGTTTAAGACAACATCTTTAGTTCTCTCAGATACTAACAGATGTTCTTAATCTTCAATTCAGTGACTATCAATTGGATTGACCCAATTGTGACTCCATATGCTCGAAGCGTATGAGACACCAATACAAGTACATTTTAAATGTACAATTTCCCAGAGAGTGTTAACAAACTCAAAAATCTATCCCAGTAGCTTTATTCCTTGAATAAAGGTTGTTACTCCCCAGAATTCTACGGAGAATTTCTTATGAAGAATATCTATGAAAGCCAAGCTTTCACCAATTGCTTTATGGGAATTTCACTGTCAGTGCGCTCTCCCACTAACCTCCTTTATACACAAGAATTATTTCGTTTTGAGTCAAATCATAAACCATTATGATTATTTCAAAACGTCAGTTCCAAGAACCTTATGCTTGCATCAATCCAAACATGGATCGAATAACCCGCAAACCTTGTTTGTCGGTTATATAAAATCGTCAGGATGTTGTAAATATCCTCCAAAAGGTTTCCTTTTCAGGAAAGCGATTTTGATCTGTAACTGACAAATTCATAAATGAAATACGCAGTTATCAACAAGCATTTTCAAAATGGATTTACCATGGCAACAGGTAAAAAGGTTGAACCGTTATTAACACAATGTTGATAACGATACCTTTCCGTCAAAACCTTAGGTTTGCACGTTGGTATGTTGCCTTCCATGTATGTCTTCCTTGAAGACGTTTAATGTACCATAGGCACAACGCCTTGTGGTACAACAACTAGTATCCAAAATAGTTGTTAAACATGGAATCCATTCCGGACTCATGGCACTTTGCCATAACAGGGAGTTGATACCTCGTATCACTTCCTCAAAACGTAGTCGGATGGTACACCTCCATAAGATTGACATCTTTATGAGGTTAGATCAGAAACCCATACCCTAGGTTGTTTTCTGACTCTATCCGATCTACTAGTTTCTTGTGTATTTGAAGATTAATGGTATAGTTTCATCATAGATGAACTATTTGTGTTCCATTAAGGACTTCGTGCCTTGAACAGTATTACTCCGATTTTCATCGAGTATCACTATCCTCCCACTGACCACTGCATATCGATATTTCTCTCAGGAAAAACGCATGGTGAGCAACAATCACATTGTTCTCATGTGGGATTTATAAGTACTATACTTAAGGTTTCCCTTTCAGATAACCTATATTGGCACTTATCCAATTTGGGTCCTTTAGTTTGGTATTATCCAAACGTCATGCCTGGCATACCCAAATTATCAGGAATGAGAAACCCCGTTTCTTCCCTGTTCATATCCTATATGATATCTGTCAAACAGATTTATATGGAACCTTATTCTAATAAGTTTTGCACTGTTAATACATATCCTGTAGAAGGAAGAAATAGTAGCTCAGAGCGACTGTGATAAACCTTATCATGTCCAACAAAATTCGGCTTTAGTTCAGACACTTCGTCTAACTGACGTGTCTCGGGAGGAGTCCTTATATGAAAGAATACCATACTCTTTCATTTATATATGAAACTTACTGCTTAAGTATTTTCCATTTCGGTCTTACCGTGGCGGAATAAACACTATAGCCGATCTGTTTGTCTACTTCGTGTCGAAACTCTAAAGTTTCCGATCTGTGTTCTTCAAAAGAAACACATAACCACAACGTGATGTCACATCCGTTAAGGTCACGAAATTTTCATGTTCACATCTAGCCTAGCTAGATATGGGCCACTTACTTCACCATGAATAGGGCTAACAGATCGGTGGCCCTTTTACTATTACCAAGTAAATAGTATTTTAGGTATTTAACCTAATAAACTAGATTCGTAGACCTTATTTGAATAGTCAAATCAGTCCTAGTATCCACTCTTCAAAAAGTGTGGATATACGAGTCTTGTTTAATAAACTAGATTCGTAGACCTTATTTGAATAGTCAAATCAGTCCTAGTACCCACTCTTCAAAAGTGTGGATATACGAGTCTTGTTTAATTGTGTCCCAGACAATAATGCCACAAATAAGTCTCCATTGATCAAATCAATTTGAGCTATTTATTTTTCATTTTATATGTTTGAGATTTTATTTATATTCAAAATATAAATTCTGTTATTTACATCCAATGTATTTATCTCAGTATCATCTTTATATATTGAAACACTTTAGTGTTCTAGAATATAAAGGTTTTATCCGCAATGGATTAAAACACTGATATAGAGATAATGACTCTAGATAAACTAGTTACATTATGACAGTTCCTAATTTAAATACATACCCAAAGGGTAGTTTCTAAACTTAGGTATCTACGGTCGAAACAGCGACTTTCGTCCCGTTTCCGATTCGCAGAGAGAAATCTCGGCTTGAAGCCAGTATCCAGCTCACAGCGGATTCTGAACGTCAATACATATATTTTATGTACCACACTAAGTATTTAAAATCCAATTTTAATACTAGTAGTGAACATAACTTTGACAAATATTTAAAGTTAGAGCCTCGCCCTTTCTTTAATTCCTCCGTGTCTTCCATATCCAAATGGTAGTCACTTTGGGATATGTCAATTATCCTTTTCAATATTTCACAAACCTTTGGCCAAGCCTTGGGTTTCGGAATATCGAAACGATGTGCACCTTGTGCTACATGCCCAATTGCAAACTTTGACTTTCTCCACTAGAATAGTCAATTAATTCTCCAAGAATTATTAATTGCAATTTTAATACTTTTAAATCTAAAGATAGATTTATTGTAAGTATATTAATTAAGCACTAAAGTTATCATCACATAAATCTTCCAAAGACTTTATGCTCTACTATTTGCTTAATTATGGGCTTAGTATAATAATAAGTTATTTTATCAAATAAATTAACCTATTATCGATTCCCAATGAAAATTAAATCATTTAAAACATTTAATCCAAGGATTATATATTTTAAATATTCAACCTTTTCAATTCTTTACTTGATTTTAATAGTCCAACTATTTAATCATCAATTATTAAGGTACTATTTATTTATAATGATTAAATAATCCAATTATTTAATCAACTATAATTTTAATATTGATTACTAAATCCATTTATAAATCAACTACATTTTAATTCAATTATATTGATTACTATAATCCAATTACAAAATCAACTATATATTGAATGAGTTTGTATATAGTCCAACTATATATATTTTTTTTAAAAACAACATAAAATATTAGTCCGACTAATACTTTGATTAATATGACGAGTAAAATATAAATGAGCGTGTTTAGCGAGTATTCGAACGAATGTTGCAAATTCAATACTTGCCTCCCACTATTTTTCGTCGAGCCTCTAACCCTTGTGGAGTACTCGGGAAACCGCGTTTCCTAGTGGGCTAGGATCCTATTAAATAACACACAACCCTGACTTTGGTCAATAAAAAGCTGTATGCTATTTAACTAGGTAGATCTCACAGATCAATTGGATCTCATCCAATTCCTAGATCCGGTTAGGTGGACATCCAAGTCCGAAACATATGTATAATGTCAATGTATCCAATACATTTTCCCAACCATATCCTCCGAATCATCTAGGCCATGGCTTTGGCCAAAAACAAACCTAATGATTCCAGTTAAGCAGGACCCATTGACGAGGAAAGTTTCGTAATCAATGTCATTGGACAAAAAGTGATCTGACTTTGGCCAATAAAAATCACGATTTGGACAAGACACCGATATGCAACAAAACTCTCATGATTCAAGTACATCCTTGATTGACAAAGGTCTTGACTTTGGTCAAAAAACAAACCAATGCCAACTTCGGATCTTGAACAAGAATCATTCAATGGAAGGATATTTGCTTAATATAGATTGAGGGATTTTCGCGTACAAATTGGCTACCAATTTAATTATCTTTGTTAAGGTCTCATCATCATACACCCTTAAACATGCATTCTAAATACATAATAAAGCGAGTATGAAATAAAATAATAATGATATGCGGATGGATACTTAACCATTGATCCTAGATCAAATCTCTCCCTTTCTCACTCAAGCTAGCACTTGTACTACTTCTACCCGTTACACTACACTTCTAAAGAACCTCATATACATAGAGGGGAATAGGTGAGAGAGAATACAAAGAGAAAGAAGAAAGAAGGTGATAAGGTGGACACGCAGGTCCAATTTAATAAATCGAATTATTACAACAATTTCTAAAATTGCCCACCCATCTAATATCCATCCGATATACATTATTCATTCAACACACCACGTATTCACACACATATATATACAAACAAGACATGCTTTTACAACCAATCTAATCCAATTAATTAGTCTTTATTTAAAGTGATCATCCAATGTTCAAACAACGGTTTGATTTTGCACGAGTCCAACTCGATTGAGAATAAGTACATAAGGTACGAATTCACGAATTATATCGAACTACTTATTAAATCTAATTTAATTCGTATTCAATACTAATTCAATTATTTAATTCCAAATTAAATGTTTACACTTTTAATATGCATTAAAGACTTAGATTCTAAATCTAATCCTATTGGGTCTCAAAGCCCAACTAACATCCAATGTTAAATTCAATTCAAGTCAAATGGGCTTTCAATTGGTTTATTAAGGCTTGGGCTTTGGTCAATGTGGGTCAAACCCAATTACCAAGCCCAAATAAGGATCACCCTTAAGTGCCATAAAACCAATTTTAAGCCCATAAGGCCCAATTATTAAATTTTAATATTCCAAACATTAAAGTCCAATTAATTAAAGTGTAATACCAAGATTAATATATTAAACCAAATATTCAAAAATACCCATTTAATTTAAATCATCTATTTTTCAAAATAAATGTCCAACATAATTTTAACAAAAAATCAACTCCTTACATGTCCAATATGTATTCGGCCAAGGTGAGTTTTTTGTGCCGATTTGTTTTTCAATCCGATTGAATTACTAATCTACGTCCCGTACACGTTCTAAGTCATCCAATGATCTTAAACACAAAAAATTCCAATCCACTCCAAGTAGCAACACATTCGGCCAAGGCATGAATTTGGGGAAAAATCATCCAATGCATTTTTCATAAAATTGATTCCATATAACATCATGCTATATACATGTAAGCATTCTTATTAATCAAATTTCACAAGAACATGCTTCAATCAATTTCATCATACCATTCGGCCAAGGTTGGATTTTTGGGGAAAAATCATCCAATGCATTTTTCATAAAATTGATTCCATGTAACATCATTCTATATACATGTAAGCATTCTTATTAATCAAATTTCACAAGAACATGCTTCAATCAATTTCATAACACCCCATTCGGCCAAGGTTAAATTTTTGGGGAAAAATCATCCAATGCATTTTTCATAAAATTGATTCCATGTAACATCATTCTATATACATGCAAGTATTATTCATCAAATTTCACAAGAACATGCTTCAATCAATTTTACCAAATTTTAACCTAAAATTTCATGCTTGCAACATTATCTCATGATGCCATTGTTGGTTAATTCTAAGGTCCCAAGATCAAATCAAGACATGAAATAATGTGTGAACACACCAACGGCGGTAGCGGAATACTCACATTGATCGGTAGAGTCGATTTGAAGACAAATGGACCCAAAAAACGCACTGCCATGTAAGCCTACTGCATGCAGTCCACTGCCTACAAAAAAAGAAAATTGAATGAGAAAACGGAGCTCCTAGCTTCGTCGGATGGATCCCGTCTCATGGTCGAACCTCCTACCACCTTCGCAAGACTTGTAAGTGTGCTAGCACTTGATTTCTCACCATGAGAAACCACTCTTAGCTTCCCTATTGCTCACGTTTTTCTGGTTCAAAACCAGTGAGCATTGTGCCCATTTGGGCGTGAGAGAAGAGAGCATTTGAGAGAGATGAAATGTTTTGTGTTAAGTTAAAATGATTTACCAAAAATCAATTTATATTTATGCCATAATATTTATTAAATAAATAAAAAATTATGACACAAAACATGCAATGGCTTAGAGTGTCAAACACTCAATTTCCATGCAATAACATTGAGTGCATTCACACTATCAACATGCAATGCATTATCATAAAATAATACATACAATGATGTGTCATGTGGGCCCCACACGTTTCCAAATGAAAGTGGGCCCACGTGCACTCACGCGTTCGGGTTCGATATTTCCGAAATACCGAGCTTACGTCGCGACGTTAATTCAATCGAATTAAATATAATTGCGCCTGGCGAAATTATTATTTACGTCGCTAACGAATTAACTCGTTTGCCCGAATTTAAAATCTAATTTTAATTCCGCGTCGAAATCTAATTTCGTCTAATATATCGAATATATTAATACATCGATTAATTCCGAATTAATCGTTCTCTCTCTTTAGACGACATTTTATCCCGGATAAAACATCTCCGTTATTAATCCTAGATTAATTCTCTCTCTCTCTTCTTTATAATCCCAGATTATTCAAGAGTGCGAGTTGTGCGTCATCGGTGGATTATCGGGAAGCGACCCATGAATCCCCGGATAAGTTCGGCAGTAAATACGGTCGTCGGAGTGCCCGAATCACGTACGTACCAAGTACTACGTTCTACCGATTTACGAGACCAAGGTCGACTCCTAGCAAAGCACCAAGTCTTCCCAAGTTCTCCGGACATATTCATCAAAGAATATCTAGATCTGTATCAAGCGTAGTAGTATACAATTGTATTGTGCGTATCGGCCCAGTATCGGATAATCACGTGCTAGGGCTGGGGCTGGATAAGTGTCTGCCCCGTCCAAAACACATATCGGATGTCTGGTAACTAGTCTATATAATCGGATATTCATGACCTGGTCATAATATCACGATTGGATGCGCATCACTTTAAGAGCACTAATACCGTATCCTGCGTGACATCATCTCCATTATGACTGGAGTGACACTTCCGTCTTGACATCACATCCAATACACTACGATTCTCTGATAAACCCAAAGAGGTGAACACAGAACCAGTTAAGATCCCCCACCACCAAAACCAAAGTTTACTGATTGTCGTAAGTATTAGCGATGTAAGTTCAGGTTAAGACTATACACACCTACCTTGATTTCGGCCTCCCATAGACACCTAGTCATAAACCAATGGGATTCCGAAGGGTCTATCCAGAGCGAAGCTGTTTCCCGTACCATCGGTGAAACACGACCTCCTATCGCACTTGCACAAGTATCCAATACTTATATATATGAGAACTATGCCGTTGTGCCCTCACAACGCGCACAAGTGCAATACTAGCCTATTCCGCATTATCGATGTCCAGTCTCGATAATACTACGGCTAGGGATATTTAATGATTAATCCTTCGTGGACTGATACTGTCTCATATCATCTCAATCCAGGAACTAATCATAGGGACCTCTCTTCATTTATATATCTATGGTGATCTAATCACAAATGATGAGAGTGCAATTTCCTTATTACATAGTTAATTTGCTACAACAACACAATGATATGTGCAAATAGTGACGCTATGGGTCATATTATCCAACATCGACAGCATGTGATGATGACACGTGGCAGGCACACATTAGCAAGATCGGCGCACGTTAGCAAGATCGGTGCACGTAACAAAATCAAACTTCTCAGATTTTGACACATGTCCCGACATATTTTAGCGGTCGTGACGCGCCAAATGACTATTTTGCCATTTTGTCTGTTTGTCACTATTTTGGCCCCAAATCACTTCCAAAGAGTCCTGAAACTTTATTTATCTACAAAATAACACAAAATACATCAAAATATTCACAAAGCTCAAGAAACTATACAAAATATTAGGTCAAATGAGTGAGAAATATTGATAAATTTACCACTCATCACACCCCCAAACCTAACATTTTGCTAGTCCTCGAGTAAAATAATAAAATAACACAAACATCTTTAAAATAAAATTAAGCTAAGCCACTTTCGTAGGGATCACGGTTGCATTTAGCGTATGCAACAAGCCTTTAAACCCCTAGGTGTCCCTAGTGGACGAGTTATACTCTCGTGATGGCTTATAGCAACGATACCCACAAACGTTTTACAAAAGTAAAAAAGATAGTAAAACTAATGCACACAAAAACAAAAAGACAAGAGAAAATAGAATAAGGAAGTTAGTGACTAACCAGGTGAAACTTCTTATCTAAGTTTAGAGTTGTTTTATTTCTTTCTAAATTACTAAATAAGTAAATTCTCCGATTAATTTTTACCATCCTCCATACACACAGCCAATAAAATATTAATCAACTCATTTTTTCCCCACAATAGTCACAAGTGTAGTTGAGAATAGAGTAATATTTTTGTCCTAAAGTTGTATCAGAATACACACCTTTTTTTATCAATGGAATATTTTTCTGATTTTTCTAATAATTTTTTATTTATTTATATACACTATCTTCCATCAATATAGCGAGCTTTAGGCCAGTGACTCCCAGACCAGTTGGTTTTAGGGCACTAGGTATTAAGACACCCCTACGGACTTAATTACTTAGACTTCAGATATGTATATTTTACAACATATTCCATCAATGTAGCAAGCTTTGGGCCAGTGGCTCCCAAACCAGTTGGTTTTAGGTCACTAGGTGTTAAAACACCCCTACGGACTTAATAACTCGGATCTCAGATGATTTTTTTTATCCCATCATTTTTTAAAGATGCTTTCTCCAATTAAACCAGAGCACTGAATATTACAAACTTGTCAATTACTACTCATGTCCGTATGTTACCATGTATGTTGATAATATCTGTCAACTGAGCATATGAAGATCCATTTTAATCAGTTTTATGGAGAATTCACAAAATAAATAATTCAAAATGAAATAAACAAAAATTAACTTGTTCCAAAATAGGCTGAGATACGTCTTAGGAGTGGAAACTCCTTACATAGCTATCTCATACCAATTTCACCTGATTAATCAAATTAAAAACACAAAACACACAAAATATTTTTTTGATTTTTGTAAAATTTTTCAATTTTATTTTATTTTTTTTGAATTTTTTGAAAATTTTGGACTAAAAATAAAAACAACAAAATACTACAACTATTCCCCACTCCCAAACCTAAATGAGACATTGTCCCCAATGTCTTAAAAAGTAGAAGATGAGTTTAGAAGATAATAACTGGTTAGCTGAAATTCTACATCTAGAAAGGAAATTAAAGGTTAATATTATTTTCAGCTATGACTCGACCCAATTCCTGTGCCGCTTCTACGTATTGTGGCTCAGTACCAACACTAGTACAACAAAAGACAGATATTTACAACTCGTCTTCTTGCAGTAGCTTCCATTTTATGTATGTTTCTTTTCTCAAATCTGGATGCCTTTAAAAGTGCAAAAATGAGTTGAATTTATAACACCTGAAAAGGGTTGAGTAATAATAGCACTAGTATCTTCCAAAGAACGATTAGTAGCAAAACAGTAAATGGTGAAAGGTCAAAAAGGTATGGATCCTATCGGAGAAAATAAAAGAAAACAACAAAACAAATCATAATTATTAGGAAAAGACAAAGATATATAATATTTACAATAATTTATGGCTTGATTGACGTCTATGCGTCAAGGACAAGCTTCCCATCCATTTTTCTTAAAAATTGGCAAACAGAGTCTTTTTGAGTCAGATTCCCGAGACTTAATTGTTGTCTTTCTCTTTGGAATTGTGTATATAACTCGCAAATTTCGTGATACACATATCCACTGGGATGCGTCTCAAGAGTTTTAGATATGTCATCCAAAAACTCCTTACTCAAGCCATCCCTAATGAAATTAATCTTATCTTCACGGTTATCAGACACCATTCCTAAAGAACGACAACGAGTATCACAAAACATACAAGAACATTTATAGCATACATCCATTCTTTTAGCTCTTCTCTTTTTAACATAGGTACCTCTTCCTAAACCAGACAGATGTGAAATAAAAGAGTCAGAGGACTCACCTGCCAATCGAACCCGTGCTTCAATAATCCAACAAATGTCAGTAGGAATACCTTTGATCATCAGTACTCTCATTCGTTCCAAACGAGCTTTGTAGACTTTCATCAGAGAATTTTGAGGGAGATAAGGAAATTGCTTGTGAAGATTTATGAGAGCTTCTTCCATCGTGAAAAGACTTTACCTGCAAAAATTAAACACACAAAAATAAAACACACCAGATCATAATATATACACAAATTGCATGGGTTGCCTCCCTCCTAGCGCTAAGTTTAAAGTCGTCAGCTAGACATGACTTCTCGAACGTTAGGCTGGATCTGAAAGTGTGAAACTTTCTTTTTGTCGCTCAAATGATTCTCCCCAGTAGTGCTTGACACGTTGAATGTTAACCTTGAATGTTTCGTTGGTGTTGGGATCGAGTAACTCAACAGCTCCATATGGTAAAACCTGAGTGATCCCAAATGGACCTGACCACCTTGATTTCAACTTTCCAGGGAAAAGTTTCAACCTTGAATTGTACAACAACACCTGCTGCCTTGGTTCCAATTGCCTGCGCAGTATTTTTCAATCATGCCTTTTTTGGTCTTTTCTTTGTATAATTTGGCATTCTCATAAGCTTGTGGCGAAATCCCTCCAATTCATTGAGTTGGTGAAGTCTTTTCTCTCCTGCAACTTGTGGATCAAGATTCAAGTTCTTCAGTGCCTAGTACGCCTTGTGTTCAAGCTCAACTGGCAGATGGCACACTTTCCCAAACACCATACGATATGGGGACATACCAATAGGTGTCTTGTAAGCTGTCTGGTAGGCCCATAATGCTGTTGGTTTCTATTACCAAGCCCCAAGATCAACAATAGCAAACAAAATATATATAAATGAATGAACAATATTGAAGTATGGCGGAATCATACTCACAAAAATCGGAATGCGGATGCGTTGATGAAAAGAAAACTTCTCCTTTGTGCAGTGATGAATTCGGCCAAGGTGGAAAGTGCAGCTCCAAGCTTTGTTTGATCCTCCCAAGCTCAAGGATTAGTTTCCCATATCACCTATGTATGATCCCTTGAGGGTGCTACCCTGTTGTTGTGATTTTGAATGCACAACTTCTTCAAATCTTGCCACAAAATGAAGAAATGGAGAGCCCAAAACTGCATGTAGTTTCGGCAATGTGAGAGAGAGGAGAGTTGAATGATTTTTGTTACAAAAAATCAATTTATATTTATGCCATAATATTTATTAAATTAATAATAAACTTATGACACAAATCATGCAATGGCTTAGAGTGTCAAACACTCAATTTCCATGCAAAACAATTGAGTGCATTGTACACTATCTCCATGCAATGCATTGGAGTTAAATAATGCATAATATGACATGTGTCATGTGGGCCCCACACGTTTCCAAATGAAAGTGGGCCCACGTGCACTCACGCGTTCGGGTTCGATATTTCCGAAATACCGAACTTACGTCGCGACGTTAATTAAATCGAATTTAAATAAATAATTGCGCCTAGCGAAATTATTATTTACGTCGCTAACGAATTAATTCTAAATTAACTCGTTTGCCCGAATTAAAATCTAATTTAATTTCGCGTCGAAATCGAATTTCGATTATTATATCGCATATAATAATTTTACGATTAATTCCAAATTATCGTTCTCTCTCTATGTATAGTACTTTATCCAAGATAAAGTCTCTCCGTAATTAATCCAAGATTAATCGAGTTTGAATCATACGTCATTGGTGAATCTTCGGGAAGCGACCCAAGAGATCTCCGGATATGTTGGCAGTAAATACGGTCGTCGGATTATCCGAACACGTACGTACCTCGTACTACGTTTTTACCGATTCACAAGACAAGGTTGGCTTCTAGCAAAGCGCCATGCCTACCCAATTCTCCAGAAATATTCTTATAGGAATATAAGATTTATATCAAGCGTAGTATACACCGTAGTATTGCGTATATCGAACCAGTATCGGATGATCACTTAGGCTGGCCTGGGGCTGTGTGTCTCTGCCCCCGTACGAAACATATATCGGACATCAAGCAACTAGTCTCTTTAAATCGGACAATCCTGACCTGGTCATATTGTCCCGACGGTTGCAACCTTTTATAGAGTACTAGTTCTGTGTCCTGCGTGATCATCACCTCCATATGTCTGAAGTGATACTTCCATCTCGACATCACATCTAGTACACTACGATTCTCGATAAACCCAGAAGAGGTGTACACAGAACCGGTTAAGGTCCCCACCACCAAAACCAAAGTTTACTGATTGTCGTAAGTACTAGCGATGTAAGTCTCAGGTTAAGACCATATACACCTACCCTGATGCGGCCTACCCATAGACACGCAGACATACTACCAATGGGATTCCGCGGGGTCTATCCAGAGCGAAGCTATTTTCCGTACCATCGGTAAAACACAACCTCCTATCGCACTTGCATAAGTATCCAATACTTAAATATATGAGAACTATGCCGTTGTGCCCTCACAACGTGCACAAGCGCAATACTAGTCTATTCCGCATTATCGATGTCCGATCTCGATAATATTCCGACTAAGGATATTTAATGATTAAACCTTTATGGATTGATACTGTCTCATATCATCTCAATCTGGTATTAATCATATGGACTTTCGCCATTTATATATCAGAGTAAATAATATTACAAAACGGCAAAAGGCAATTTCATCATTATCACAAAGTTATTTTGTACAATAATACAATATCATTTACAAACAGTGACGCTATGGGACATAATGTCTAACATCTCCCACTTGGCCTATAGCCAGTCACTCAAGCATCTATACCCGAACTATGTATGTGTCATTCAAAACTTGCTGAAGAACAGCCTTCGTCAGCGGATCTGCAATGTTGTCATCTGTGTGACCTTCTCGACCTTTACATCGCCCGATGTATAATCTCCCGAATCAGATGGTAACGTCGAAGAACATGCTTGGACCATTGATGAGACCTTGGTTCCTTAGCCTGTGCTATAGCCCGTTATTGTCACAATACAATGGAACGGGCTCAGCTGCTAACGGAACTACTACTCCTAATACGATTAGGAACTTTCGGATCCAAACTGCCTCCTTTGCTGCTGCTCAGATGCAGCGATGTACTTCGCTTTCTGTTGTTGAATCGGCAACAGTATCTTGCTTGGAAGATTTCC